>PVKM010039857.1:0-13612 GCA_004027735.1 Carollia perspicillata | reverse complement strand
TCCCCTCCCTTCCCCTCTCTCTCAAAATAAATAAATAAAACCTTAAAAATAAAAAGATTGCCAGGATCCAATCCTAAAGATCTGATACAAAGGTCAGAGTCCAGGTATGTGAATTTGACCAAATACTTTATTGTGTTACACAGAGTAAATACTGAAATATTATAAATAGTAAGTAGATGAAGTACTGTGTTAAACAGAAGAAAAAAGAAACAGCTAGCAAAAAAGGAGAAGGAGGAGGAAGGAGGAAGGGAGGAAGGAAAGGGAGAAGAAGGGGAGGAGCAGGAAGAAGAAGAAGAGGTACGAACAGCCAAACAGGAGAACTAGAAAAGTACGGTGCCACAGAAACCCAGTGAGCACAGGTTAGGAAGTCCTTATGCAATATGGTTAGAAAAGTCCCAGACGGGATGAGACAGAATGTCCACTGACCAGGGTGAGAAGCCAGCAGCAGGACTAGGGAGGCTGCAAGCACATACTGCCCTAACGAGAATTTGGTAGTTACCCAAAGCTGTGGGGGCCACGGGGTAGCGGGCACGCTCCGATCCTGCTCTTGGCAATGTGTTCTGTCCTTTCAGAAGGCAATCTGGCAATATGCTTATTGAGGCCCTCAAAAATCTTATGTTTTGACACAATAATCCCACTTCTGGGAAATACTTAAAAGGAAGTAAAATGTGTTACGAAACAAAACTACATTATAGCCCTGGCTGGTGTGGCTCAGTGGATTGAGTGCTGGCCTGTGAATCAAGGGGTCACATGTTCGATTCCCAGTTAGGGAACACGCCTGGGTTGTGGGCCAGGTCCCCAGCTGGGGGTGCATGAGAGGCAACCACACATTGATGTTTCTCTCCCTCTCTTTCTCCCTCCCTTCCCCTCTGTCTATAAATAAAATCTTCAAAACAAATAAAAAATAAAAGTAAAAAAATACCTTATAGGAATGGAGAGGTTCATGGTTATATCACATCTTGAATTTAACAATGGCAAGGAAAAGCATCCAACTATAAAATTCACTATTATTCATTAATTTTATCTTCAAATACCAAACACCCCTTAATGTTGTCCTTTCCTATCTTCCAATTCTCTGCCAATATTCCACTAGCCCCAGTCAATTCCAATGCATGCAGAACACACTGTGTTCTACAATCATCTAGTTCACTTGCCTGATTTCCCCCACTCTAATATAATATAAGTTCCTTGAAGGCAAGAACTATGTATTTTTTTTACAGTTTTTAAAGACTTTATTTATTTGAAGAGGAGAAGGGAAGGAGAATGAGAGGGAGAAACATCAATCAGTTGCCTCTCACAGTCCCCCAACTAGGGACCTGGCCTGCAACCCAGGCAGGTGCCCTGACTGGGAATTGAACCAGCAACTTTTTGGTTCGCAGGCCAGTACTCAATCCACTGAGCCACACCAGCCAGGCAATTACTATGTGTTATTCATCTTTGAATCCTCTTGAATCAAATGTTTGCTGAACAAATGGCCCATTCTCCCATTAAATCTCCTATTATCACATATACAGAACAATGGTATCTTAGCCAGGTTAGCAAACCCACCCTCCACCCCACTCTCCTGGTCCCCGCTTACCTGCGTAGAAGTGATAGAAGGGCCACCAGACAGCACTGTTTGGGATGTAGGTAAGCAGTGAAGCCACATAGCCTCGGTAGAAGCCTCGAAGACCATCAGTCCGCAGGATCTGCTTGATGATGTCCTTGGTTTGACCAAAGGCAACTACCCCTTGTCCCTCTGGGTTCCCTTGCACTTGGAAGCGGCCCATTTTCTCGCCCTTACGCTGCATCATCAGGTGCTGGGAGACCACGTCAATGGGCACTGTGATGCTCTGGGCCACGAGAGAGGCTGAGCCGCCAGCCACCAGCGACTTGACTGTATTGCTCTGGCTGTAGTCAGCTACAAACTTCCGTGTGAGCTCATAAGTGGTGACATAGCACTGGCCCGAGATAAGGGTAAAGGTGTTGACCAGGAAGCCCCGGTAGAGGCCAGTCACACCATCTGCTCGCAGGATCTTGATGAAGGCGTCAAAGGTCCCATGGTAGAGGCTCTTGCCTTTCTGAACCTGCAACCGAGTGCGGATGAGGGTGAATGGATAGACGCTGACACGGATCATCATTGTCATTGCCACACCAAACACATAGAACTTCTTCTTGTCCAGGTGTTCCCACTCGATGATCTGGATGTTGCGTTTGTCCTCCATTGTGCCTGAAGTCCTGGGGATTTAAACAGGGTCGGGGGATGTGAGGAAGGAGGTCAGAACTTCACACTCTCCCCTTCTGGCTGGGCTCTGAAACCTCATTCCCAGGCTTCATCTCCCAGGGTACTCACCTGCCCAAAGCTTCGACTACGCCCAGTCTTGTTCTGGGTCTTCCTTCACAGCTCAGGAGACTGCCCCCTTCTCTCTCCTTTTTCAGTGCTCCTCCATTCCAAAAACCCTGGTTTCACTCCCACCTCAGCTCCCTACCCTCCGCTTATCAGCTATTCTGGTCCTTCTGCCTCTGTCATGTCCCATTCTCCTTCTCTGGCTCACCAGCACGGAGTTCGGGATGCTGCGGACAAATCAACCACCTGGCAGGATGCAAGGACTTGTCCTTTCAGTGGGCTAATGAGATGTCAGTAGATGACATTTCAGAGGTTCCAAAGGCTGAAGGGAAGAGCTCCACGGTCGATGCCCTAGGCTCACTGAGGAGGCACTGCCTTTGTTTGGCCTTGCATCCTCGGCAGGGTGCCTTTTATCACCGTTTACCGGCGGGCTCACCTGACTTTATTTCTGGTTTCCATGCTGGCCCCTCTGAGCTCCCCTAGCCTGCACTCACTACCCTCAAATTTTCTTCAGTTTGCATTAGAAGAAAGTGTGGTGAAGACGCTAAGTGGGGCTTTCATACCACAGGGCATCCCTCACACACACACCTCCCCTCTCTCCAATGACAGTAAAATGTTAGGGACAAGGCAAAGGTCAGAGTCCTTTCTGGTTATTAGGTAACTCACTTTAGAGAAAGAAAAGAACCACCTAAACAGTCTTGAGAACTACAGGGCAAAGAACATGCTTGATCCCTTTCACTCCTAAGCACATAAATCATAAAAATCACGGAACTTCATTATTAGCTCCAGATAATGAAGGGAGAGTTGAGTGACACAGTCTAGGTTCTGCCTTGGAGAAACTCAGTGTGTTCAAGAGATACAGTATCTCTCTGGGAAATGGGCGTCAGATACAGAGGTAAAGAATCCAGGGCAAGTTAATGTACATGTGACTCCCATGTTAAGTGTGTCCACTGCCTAAAGAAACAAAACTAAAAAGTTTACTAATGTAATAATAGCAGTAAATCAGGACCTTCCAACTGAAGAACTGTCAAATGAGAGGACATCATATTTTGGATATATTCTTAGTAACAGTGTAATACGCTCCCATGTGGGGTACTGGGCATTTTCAGCCAGAAGGGAAAGTGGGAAGTTCAAGGGGAAAGGGGAAAGAAGGAGTGAGAAGTCAGGGGCTCCCCAGGGTTTGACAGAAATCCTGAGGGCTGGGAAAGGAGGTGGCCATGTCAAAGGCACAACTCCAGAGGGTCGAAATGTCCTACACAAGCAGTCCCAGCGCTAATAGGGAAGCGAGGTCAGCTTTTCCACGTTCCCTCAGCTGGACTGTACCATTTTCATTGAGTACAGAATTACCTCCAGTGCACACTGAGCACCTGGTAGGCGAGGGAAAGCCCCACCTTCAAGATGAGTCATAGGTGAGGTACATGTAACCAAGACAGGCTTCCTGGAGGAGGACAAAGCAGTTTGAACGATGTGGCCCCCAGTGAAAATGAGATTGACACCCCTGCTCTAGAGAAACCAAGAGCTGCCCTGCTTTCTCAGTATGCTCGTGGAGTGATCAAGCTGAGTGGCTAGTCACATTGTTGTCACAGGACAAACACAGCAGGGCTCAAGCGGGAGAGCCTCCCTACAGGGTTCATGCAAACTGTGTCCCAAGCAGGGCAGAGGGGCAGAGCAACAAAGGATGCCGTTCCAGGCCCTGGCTTTGTGGGCACTCTAAGCTGAATCACATACTACCAACATATCCTGATGAGAAATCCTAAGGCAGGACCCAGTGCCTGCTTTTCTCCATCTCTGACATGTGCCAGTCTATTTTAATCTTTTTTAAAATCCTCATCCAAGGATACGTTTATTAATTTTAGAGAGAGAGGAAAAGAGAGAGAGAGAAATATTGATCAGTTGCCTCCTATACCACCCCAACCAGGCATCAAACCTGCAACCTGGGTATGTGCCCTGACCTGGGCAATCGGACCCACAACCTGTTGGTATATGGGATGACACTCCGAGCAACTGAGCACTGGGCCAGGGCTGTACCTGTCTATTTTAACTTCCAAGAGGGAAAAGGGGACTCTCCAAAGCTGAAGCAGGTAACTTCTACTATTGCTACGGTGACAGAAGAAGCCACCAAGAGTCATGTCTCAGAGGGATAAGCCTCTATATTTGAGAAAGGAGAGGGGCATTGCACCCCCTCCCCTCTTCCCTTCCCTTCAAAAAGTAGGGCTGCTCCTAAAAGGTGGAATCTCAACCTGCTCTTGATTATATAACCTCCAAACTTCCTCCTGAAATACCAAAACTAGTTCTTCTTGTTTTACCCTTTGGAAAATATTCCCTGCAGATAGCTGCATGTCCACTTCCTTCAGCCTCCCTCCCCACAACACAATCAGCCCAGGTTCATTATGGCTCTTCTCAGACCCTTATTTGTATACAAAACCCGAGTTCTAAATTTTCCCCAACTTTTAACACTGCTCGGGTACAAAGGCTGAAGTGCTTCCTATGGAGATCCAACGGATAACCCAAGATGTTCTGAAGTTATTAAACAAGATGTCAGAGGCAGAACCCGCATTACCAAGCCCACCAGTGGAAAGGACAAACTGGTGGGCTCAGCACACCTTCTCTCCACTTCTACCTTCCTTGTACCAGGAAAATCACACTAGACTATTCACTGGGTTCTGAGGTAAGACTCTGGTTCCAGACGAGCAGTGTCGCCTGGAAGGCAAGGTCAGGCAGTGGAAAGGACACTGGTAATCAGGAGGTCCAAGCTTGAGCTCCACTCCCATTACTTACTAGTAGGACTGGAACCAAGTCACTTCGCTGAAATTCTGTCTCCTCACCTGTGAAATGGGTATAATGAAGCCTGCTATAGCTATACAGTCATGTGCCACTTAATAACAGGGACATATTCTGAGCAATGGATCATCAGGTGATTTTGTTATTGTTCAAACATCATAAAGCTCACTTATACAAACCTACACTGTATAACCTACTATACGTAGGCTGTATGGTACAGCCTATTGCTCCTGGGCTACAGACACTTACAGCATCATTACTATTGAATACAATAGGCAACTGTAACATAATGGTAAGTATTTCTGTATCTAAACATACAAAAGGTACAATATAAATGCAGTATAAAATATAAAAATGGTGCACCTGTTAGGGCACTTATCGTGAATGGAGCGTGCAGAACTGGACGCTGCTCTGGGTGAGTGAGTGAGTGGTGAGTGAATGTGAAGGCCTAGGACATTGCCGCACACCACTGTGGACTTCATAAACACTGTGCACCTAGGCTACACTAAATTTATAAAACAACATGGGATGAAATCAAGCACAAGAGAAAATTATTCAATCAAGAGACTTGGTACATATGAGATGGATGAGGCCGCTGTCTGTGTAATATGGCATACCCTTTACAGCAAACTTTTTTTTAACAAGTAGAAAGAGTACACTCTAAAATAATGTTTAGCCCTGACCAGCGTGGCTCAGTTGGTTGGGCGTCATCCTACAGAGCAAAGGGTCACTGGTTGCATTCCAAAAGTACAGGGACGTGCCTGGGTTGTGGGTTCGGTTCCTGCGAGAGCAGCCAGTCTGTTTCTCTCTCGCATCAATGTTTCTCTCCCTCTCTTTCTCCCTCCCTTCTCCTCTCTTTAAGAATAAATAAATAAAAATAATTAAATAAAAAATTAAAATATTTATAGTAAATACGTAAACCAGTAACACAGTAATAGTAACAATTATCAACTATTATGTATTGTACATAATTGTTATGTGCTGTACTTTTATACAACTGGCAGTGCAGGTTTTTTACACCAGCATCACCACAAACACAAGAGTAAAGCATTACACTACTCCATTATAGTCTATGGGACCACCATCATATATGCGATCCGTCACTGACTGACATGTCATTATGTGAAGCATGATTATATAACAGTGTGGTGTGGTGCAACTCATATGAACTAATATGTGTGTAGCATTTTGTTACCAGCAACACATTTCTATCATTGCAGAAAGCTCTTTTTGGACGGTGCTGCTCTAAACCCTTGCTGTTCAAAGTGGCATACAGACCAGAAGCATGGATATCACCTGGAAGCTTGTGAGAAATACTGAATTTCAGAATGCACCCTAGATCTGCATTTTAACAGTCAACATTTTAACAAGATCTGGAGTGATTAATGTGTGTGTCACAGTTTGAGAGACATTACTGTCAACAGTAAGGACTGCTAGTACTATGACAATGATTACCACACTCTAAAAGCCCAGGACTACTGTGACTAGGTTAGGAACCCTGACTCCATCCTGACTTGTCACCAGAACTTGGCCAATAATGTCTACTAGACCCATTCAGATCTTTTCAGTCAACCACCCCCACCAAGTCAGATCACCTTCTGTAACTCCTGAGAAGACACCCATGGAGTTTGCTCCCCACTACTCAGCTGGAAACAAGATCTTTGCTTCCTCCTTCTATTCCTCTGTTCTCCCTACTGCATGTGCATCAACGCTCTTCATCCTGGGATCTATCTACATGAACGTGAATACGTTTACATGCTTGCTCATCTGTGTTAATGAATATGCATTTCCTTAGAGGAACTCCTTGATGATATCGCCGACCCCTCCCTCCAGAAAATCTCCCTTGGATTACGTGAGATTCCCATCAAGCCTTCCTTTGGTCTTCAATAGGTACCCATGTGATCCCTCATCACCGACACCACGTGACAATCTTCGCCACCTACTGTACATGACACCCCCTGATACACTTCTGTCCCGGCTCCCACGGAACTGCAGCCGGGCACTGCAGACAGACACCCGTTGCCTCCTTGACAGATCCAGGTCCTCGGAGATTTTAAGTCTGCAGGCACCCCAAACCGATGGCTTCTTACCTTCTCAGATCAGGGCGGTCCCGCCGCGTCTGAGGCGAACTCCAAGCCCGGACCGCTAGGCCGAAGCTCCCACTTTATCCGCGGTTCCTGGCGACTGCCAGCTCCGGGGTACATTTCCCCCCATCTTGACCCGGCTCCGGGTACTACAGGAACCGGAAATTCGGCCGCTGTCATTCCCGCCCCCTCCGGGGGACGTGAATGCACGGTAGGAAACGCCACCAATGGCGTTCTGAGCCCGGAGCGAGGGTGGCGGGCCTGATGGCCATCTTGAATTTGGTCAGAAGCCACGCCTATATTAGCTTCACCATGCCCACAGCTCTACGAAGCGTGCGTGTTTTTTAATCCGTGAAATCGAGAAACCCAGCGCTTCTCGAAGATCCAGATCAAAATGTGGCATCTGGTGTTTGTGGTCTATTGGAATTCTTAAATTAAAATCGAATCTTTAACTTTTGTGTAACTTTTCTCATCTATGGAGCCAAAACAGTAGAGGCCAACGTGCAGCAGGAAGGACTAATGCACACAACCAATTTAGAAGCTTGGAAACAAAAAAGTGCCGCAATAGGGGGCATCTTGGGGCTGAGGTAAATGACATTACGCGTCTCTTCAACCCTGAAACTATTTACCTATGCATGGATTTAACAAGAGGAATACCTCTTTAAATGAGGGACTGGGAGTCCTAGAGTGGAGAGTTAATTTATTTCAAAATACATAGATATTTCTTTAACTCAATGATAAAAAGACAAACAACCCAATTTTTAAAATGGGCATTCCTGACAGGTGTGGCTCAGTGGGTTGGGTGTCATTCTGCAAACTGAAAGGTCACTGTTTTGATTCCTGGTCAGAGCACATGTCTGGGTTGCTGCCCACCAGGTCCTGGTTGGAGATGTTTCTCTCTTCTCTTTCTCCCTTCCTTCCCCTCTCTATAAAAATAAATATTTTTTAAATGGGCAAAGGATTTGAATAGATATTTATCCAAAGAAAATATACAAATGGCCAACAAGCACATGAAAAGGTGGTCAATGTCACTAGGCATTAGAGAAACATTAATCAAAACCATAATAAGATCCTACTTCACACCCACTAGGATACCTATAATTAAAACAAACAAATGAAAACCCAGATAATAACACACATTAGCAAGGATGTGGAGAAATTGGAACCCTCAGACACTGCTGGTGGGAATGTAAAATGGGACACCTGCTGTGGAAAACAGTTTGGTGTTTCCTCAATAAGTTAAACAAAATGACCATATGATCAAGCAATTTCACTTGAATATATACCCTGAAAAAATTAAAACAACTGTTCAAACAAAAATCTGTACAGGAATGTTGATAGCAGCATTGTTCACAGTAGCCAAAAAATAGAAACAAACCATGCTATATTCATACAATAGAATATTATTCAGTGATAAAAAGTAACAAAGTATCGATACATACTACAACATGGATGAATCTCAAAACCATTATGTTAAGTGAAATAATCCAGACATAGAAGTCACATATTATGTAATTCCACTTATATGAAATATGCAGAATAGACAAAGCTATGGAGACAAAGCAGGGTGGTGGTTGCCAGGGCTGGGGGAAGGAAGAATGAAGAATGACTGCTGAATTAGTACAGAGTTTCATTTTCGGGTGACAGAGATGTTCTGGGAGTAGAGAATGGTGATGACTGAACAACATTATGAATGACTAAATGTCACTGATAGTAAGTTTTATATTACATGTATTTTACTACAATTAAAAAATTGATACATCTAGGATAGATCCCTCCCAAACACTGCATTAGATATTCAAAATGTCTAATGGAGATTTCAAACTTAGTGTGATGGTTAGTTTTATGTCAATTTGGCTAGGGTATAGTACCTAGTTATTCACTCAAACACTAATACTGTTGCTGTGACGTATTTTGTAGGTGTGGTTAGCATCTACAATCAGTTCACTTTAAATAAAAGAGATTATACTCTGGTTTCTCTTCATATCGTATAAATCTTTCACCTTTTAAATAAAAGAGATTACCTTGATCGTGTCTTGATCGGGCCTTGTCTAATCGGTTGAAAAAACTTTAGGCAATACTAAGTTTTCTATGAGGAAGAAATTCTACATCAAGACTTCAGCATCAAAGCTACATCCTGGAAGAGGCTGAGGGAAACCGTTCCTCCTGCCAACACTCAACCAAGCTAGACCAGATGCAGTGGCAGCAGCAGTGGCCTCATCAGAAGACCCCAGGGACCAGAGAGCCTGCTCCAAAAGCATGGGCCTTGAGACAGATACAGACACCAGTTCAGGTGGGAAGCTGGCCCACCATCAAAAGGCCATCTCCACAGCTCACCTAACTTTCATTGTGCTTGTGGGAAACAGCCCTCCCTGGCAGTGTCCCAGGTACCTCCCCAAGCCCCTAGTCCCACCCTAAGATCTGGCCCCCTCTGATAAATTCCTACATCTTGTTCTATGGGAGCAGACAGCCCCATCTGACTCAGGCGGCCCTAGGTCAGGAGGGTGGGCACCTTGCCCAGCTTCCTCCCCAGTCGGCACATTCTGAAGCCAAGGGGAGCCCTCTGAAAACGGTGCCCACAAGGTCCTGGGCTTGGGGAACAGTAACAGGCCTGACCACGGGAGGAGGGGGTTGGCAGGCCAGGCTCAAGTGTCCAGGGGCTGCAATTCCCAGAGCTCACTGCCTCTCTGCCAGGGTCTGCAAGATGTCAGGGAGAACACCATAGCTTTCATGGAACTTATATTCTCGGAGTGGGGGATGGGTGGCAGGAGGGGAGGGAAGAAAGTTAAACAACTGAATAAATGAAGATGATTTTGAACAGTGACAAAATGAACACTGGTAGAAACTGAGATGGGGTGCCGGGATGGAAAATGATTAAAGTATGATCTAAAGCATGAGAAAGAGCCAGCACTGTGAGCCACATTCCCAGGGCCATCAGCCTGGCATCTGATCCCAGGGTGGGGTCAGGACGCCCCAGCATGACAGGTAGGGGCAGCACATTGGCTGCTGTCATCTTGGTTTACATACAAGCGTGTAGGTCACCGAAGGGCATGACACACAGAACAGGGAAACTCAAGAACCTAGGTGGAATCTGGCAACCTGAGAGTAAATAAAGGGAACAGGTGGCCCTAACTAGTGTAACTCAGTGGATTGAGTGCTGGCCTGCAAACCAAAAGGCTGCTGGTTCAATTCCCAGTCAGGGCATGCGCCTGGATGGCAGACCAGGTCCCCAGTTGGGGGCTTGCAAGAGCCCACCTGATCTGATCGATGTTTCTTCAAATTACATTGATGTTTCTCTCCGCCCCTCTCCCCTCTCTAAAAATAAATAAATACAATCTTTTTTAAAAAACAGGGGGCAGGGATCGGTTTCTCAAGAAGGGGTGGAAGTGTATAAAAAGAAATGGAGTATCATATTTGAACAAAAAAATGGGAGATATTATTTACTGAGCATCTACTACATACCAGGCCCATGTTGTTCCCTAGAGATACAGAAAAAAGGAGGGTAAGGGTGGTTCTTGCTCCTTAAAGCAGTCATACACTCACACAAGTGTGGTCACTGGTGTGAGTGAGGGCATGTGGAGGTCTAAGAGATGCCTAAGGCTGTGTGAAACACTAAATCAACCCATTTGAGGAAGTGTCTTAAAGCTTTTAGATGGAAATTGCTGAATGTTCTCTGACAAAAGAAGAAGAAGAAGAAGAAGAAGAAGAAGCAGCAGAAGCCCTTGCTGGTGTGGCTCAGTTGGTTGGGCATCATCCCACAGAGCGAAAGTTCTCCTGTTCAATTCCCAGTTGAGGCACATGCCTGGGTTGCTGGTTTGTTCCTAGGTCAGGGCGTGCACAGAAGGCAATGGATCCATGTTTCTCTCTCACATCCATGTTGATGTTCTCCCTCTCTTTCTCCCTCTCTTCCCTTCTCCACCAAAAAAAAGATAGACTTCAGCCTCAGCTCCTGCCCTCAGAAGTTCCAGACTGCACACCTGCCCTACAGATTTCAGATGCACCAGCCTCCACAATGGCATAACTGATTCCTTGAAGGATATATATTGGAGAACCCTGACTTATACTTAGTATGTCAAGACTAGAACTATTTCTCCACCCAATCATGGACTACCTGCTGTCTTCCTTATCTCAGTTCATTGGCAACCCTAGCTTTCCCTTTGTCAAGACTGAAAATCTGGGAACCATCTTTGAATGTTCTCTTTTTCTCACACATACCATAGAATCCATCACAAATACCATTAACATCATCTTAAAATTACGTCCAGCCTTGGCCAGTGTGGCTCAGTTGGTTGGGTGTTGTCCAACAAAGTGAAAGATTGCCAGTTCGGTTCCTAGTCAGGGCACAGGCCTCGGTTGCAGGATAGGCCCCGGTCAGGGCATGTGCAGGAAGCAACCAATTGATGTTTCTCTCCCTCCCTTTCTCTTTCCTTCTACCTCTCTCTAAAAATAAATAAAATCTGCCCTGGCTGGTGTGGTTCAGTGGATTGATTCCTGGCCTATGAACCAAAAAGTCGCCAGTTCAATTCCCAGTCAGGGCATGTGCCTGGGTTGTGGGCCAGGTCCCCAGTTGTGGACATGCGAGAGACAACCAATCGATGCACCTCTCTCACATCGGTGTTTCTCTCCCTGTCTCCCTTCCCTTCTCTCTAAAAGTAAATAAATAAAATCTTTAAAAAACTAAATAAAATATTAAAAAATATATGTCCAGAGGTTGACCACTTCCTACCACCTCTATACTACTAACCCTGGTCTCAACCACCATTATCTCTCACCTGGATTATTGCAGTAGCTTCCTCACTGGTTTTTTTGCTTCACCCTTGCTTCTGCTATATTCTAATCACAGTAAAGCAGCCAGAGTAATACTTTTAAACTCTAAGTTGGACCAAGTCCCTTTCTGTTTAAATCCCCCCAAAGCCAAAGTCTTCGCCATGGCCTACAACTGCCCCCCACACTCCCATCGCATCTCTCACGTCACCTACCACTCTCACTCCTGCCCCGGGGCCTCTGCATTGGCAGCTGCTTGTTTCTGGGGGCTCTTACTGCAGGCAGGCACATAGCTCATATTTTCATTTATTTTTTTCTTTGTTCAATTCATTGTTCAAATTTTGCTTTATCAGTGAGACTTGTTCTAAATTCCATGTTCAAAACTGCAGGCACCCCTCCCACTCTCCATCTTCCCACTCAGTTTTTTTCTCCACAGCACATCACCTTCTAATGCACCCTGCCTGCTTTACTCCGTTCAATGCACAATCCGTCTGCCACACTAGAATGTGTGCTCATGGCAGCAAGGGTCGTGTCTTCTTGTTCGCTGATGTGCCCTCAGTACCTACCAGTGCCTGTCATGCAGCAAATGCTCAGTTAATATCTGTTGAATAAATGAATGGATTTCAGCTTTGAGGGAGTACCTATCATATGCTAGGCACATGAAAACACGGTGAAGCAGCAGCATTGTATAACAAGAGTTATACTGAGGTGTGCATAGGGCACCAACTCTGATTGGGAGATTAGAGGAGAATGCAAAAAGAATGATGGTCTAGGTGGCAGAAATAGCAAGCCCTAAGGAACCTCATTGTCAGTTCCTTTAGGCTGGATGATATTCATCTCTGTGTAACCAAGGCCTGGAATAATACTGGACATGCAGTAAAGTTTTCTAGGACGTTGTATAGAGGGGCTCAGGAGCTACAAGCATTGCCAAGGTGTGTATGGAGGAGCTGGTGGCAAGGCATGCTATCCCAACGGGTTTCAGTTTTTTACTTTGAATAATGAAAAGCCATTTGGAGCTTTAAGCAAACTTTTTTCTTCGTAAGTTCCCCTTGGCCCTGACCAGAGAAGGTGCATGAATGGGAGTGGGAAGAGGCGGGGTTTGGCTATGGTTGTCTTAGTGAAGTGGCCTGGGACTGACGGGACAGGAGAAATGCTCAGAAATGTCAGGGAGAGGGAGGAGGAGGAGATGGGACTGGTGACCCACTAAATGTGAAGGGGGTGAGAGAAGAAATGTGGGATGAGCCACACGCTGCTTCAATGCACTGTGATTGACTAGCGTGGGGAAAAGGGAGGAGAAGCAGGCTTGGAGGGGATTATAGATTCAGTTTGGGACATGTTGCGTTAGACATGCCTAGCAAGTATCCAGGTGGAGAAAACCAGTAGCTACAGGGGAAGCAAGAAACCTGAGCTAGCAAGACACTGCCCCACCCACCTCTGACTGTTGCCACCTGTCCCACTGCTGGATGGTGAGCCCTGTGCTGACAGGAAGCAGGTCTTATTCAGGTGTCTCCCCAGCCATCTAGGCCAGATTCTAAACCACAGCAGGTACTGAGTGCCATTTGCTGATGAGTGAATGAATGAATGGGAACCCTTAATAACAGGTGAAAGTGGGAGCAATAGGCATGGAAGACATGGATATTTATTTATTTATTTATAT
>PVKM010039856.1:0-13625 GCA_004027735.1 Carollia perspicillata | reverse complement strand
CTTGCTTTAGGAAGAAGGAAGAAGAAGAAGACAAAGCCAAAGAAGAAGAAGGAGGAGGAGGTGGAGGTGGAGGAGGAAAAGAAAAAAACAGAAAAATAGTCTCTAATGATAAAATAGCACTAAATATGTATCCATCAATAATTACCTTAAATAAAAATGACTTAAATGCTCCAACCAAAAGACATAGGGTAGCTGAATAGATAAGAAATCAAGACCCCATATATATTGTGCTTCCAAGAGACCCATCTTAGGTCAAAAGATACACACAGACTAAAAGTAAAGGATGGAAAAAGATACTTCATGCAAGAGAAAAGGAAAACCAAGGTGTGGTAGCTAGCTATACTATGTCCAACAAAATAGACCTTAAAACCAAGGGTATAGTAAGAAACAAAAAAAAAGACACTTCATAATGATAAAAGGAACAATTCAACAAGAAGATATAACCCTAGTAAATATTTAAGCACCCAACATAGGAGCATCTAAATATGTAAACCAAATCTCAATGGACATAAAGGGGGAGACTGACAGAAAGAGAGTCATAATCAGGAATTCTAACACACCATTGACTTTAATGGATAGATCTACCAGACAGAAAATCAAAAAGGAGACAGTGGCCTGAAACGACACACTAGATCAGGTGTGCCCAAACTTTTAGAGTCTCTCGGCCACACTGGAAGAAGAAGAGTTGTCTTGGTCTACACATTAAATACACTGCAACACATAATCACACACAAAAAAACTCATAAAATTTTAAGTAAACTTACAATTTTGTGTTGGTTTGCATTTGTAGCCATGCTGAGCCTCCTGCAGCCTGTGGGCTGCAGGTTGGACATCCCTACCCTAGATTAAATGGATTTAATCGATATAGTCAGAGTATTTTATCCCAAAGCAGTGGAATATACACACTTTTCAAGTGCACATGTAACATTTTCTAGGATAAATCACGTTAGGACACAAAAAAGTCTCAATAAATTTAAGAAGATTGAAATCATATCAGGCATCTTCTCGACCACAATGCTATGAAACCAGAAATCAATCACAAGAACATTAAAAACACACAAATACCTGGCAGCTAAATAACATGTTATTAAACAATGAATTTGTCAACAATGAGATCAAAGAAGAAATCAAAAGATATTTTGAAACAAATGAAAATGAGGGCACAACAATCTAAAACCTGTGGGACACTGGGAGTGCAATCCTAAGAGGAAAAGTCATAGCATTACAGACCTATCTAAAAAAACACAAAACAAGAAAAAGTTCAAATAATCTAACTTCACACTTAAAGGAACTTGAAAAAGAAAAACAATCAAAGCCCAAAGTAAGTAGAAGAAAGGAAATAATAAAGATCAGAGCAAGATGAACAAAATAGAGTATAAAAAAGTAATACAAAAGATCAATGAATCCAAGACCTGATTCTTTGAAAAGATAAACAGGCTGACAAATCTTTAACCAGACTCATGAAGAAAAAAAGAGAAAGGACCCAAATAAATAAAATCAGAAGTGAAAGAGGAGAAATAACAACTGACACCAATGCAATCTATAGAGTCAATGCAATTCCTATCAAGGTTCCAATGACATATTTCACAGAACTAAAACAAATATTTCAAAAATTTATATGGAACCACAAAAGGTCTGGCATAGCAACAGTGATCTGGAAAAAACAGAACACAATTGGAGGAATCATGCTGCCTAATATCAAATTATAATATAAGGCTGTAGTTATCAAAAAAGCATGATACTGTCATAAAAGCAGACACATAGATCAATGGAACAGAAGGGAGAGCCCAGCAATAAGCCCACACCCTTATAGTTTATTAATATTTGATAGAGGAAGCAAGCACACACAGTGAATGGGCCTAAGATAGTCTATGCAGTAAATGGTGTTGGGAAAATTGGACAAATACATGCAGAAAAATAAAATTAGACCACGTCCTTACACCACACACAAGAATAAATTCAAATGAATGAAAGGCTTAAATGTTAGATCCAAAACGATAAAACTCATAGATGAAAACAGGCAGCAAAATCTCAGACACTGCTCAGAGTATTATTTTATCAGATATATCTCCCCGGGAGAGGGAAACAGAAGAAAAAATAAACAAATGGGACTACATAAAACTAAAAAGTTTTCATACAGCGAGGGAATCATCAACAAAGTAAAAAGACAACCCACGGAATGGGAGAATATATTCGCCAATACACCTGATAAGGGGTTAACATCCAAAACTTACAAAGAACGTGTCCGTTTTTCAAATATCACTTACTGTTCTCCATGCATGCCTTATTTTTTTCTAATTCACAGCCACTATTCAAATATTTCCCTAGTTTTTATCCTATAACTAAAGCTAGCCGAGTCCACTCATGTAGATTGTGGGTGGCGTGACTGAAAGGCAAATTCTTATAGAACCTCCTCAGTTTGTGCACAACCTACTCTTATGTTCAGGCTTCTTCCTTAGTCTTGATCTGTATTTTCTATTGTTCTTGGAGATAGCCTTGATATTTTTGTCTTCTCTAATTCTTTAGACTTTTAAGCTGATCTTGGTTTTCCCAGACTGATCCTCAATGTTCTCAAAATTATACTCTCTATTTCTGCCTTCCTTTGGTAAATTTCCCTTTCCTAAATTTAAGTATTAGGACATAAGCCATAGTATACTCACCACCGCTTAGCATGCTTCCCTTAGTACTGAGAGGAAGACGGAAGAATCTAACAACTTTTTTATTTTATTTTTTGCCTAGGAAGTCTCTTTCCCCTATATTTACACATGCAAGCCTGAAATATAGCTGGTTCTTCCCAACCTCTATACCACTGTGGTCTGATCCTAGTATAACATTAATCAGTCAACCCTGATTTATCTAAAATGTTCCTAGAGGTTTCAGGCTAAGTCCAAACTGTTTAATTCAGTTTAGGACACTTAGGGATCTACCCTCTGTTTATCTGACCATATGACCATGAGCTCTTGAGGCATAAAACATTATACTTTTTATGCTGTAACCTGAATGTATTACATTCTTTCATATGTCTTTGCAGATAATTCAAGAGCATAATAAAGTTTTAGCGGTATCAATTGTTAATTTGTTGCTCTTTGGGGAACTGTGCTTGGCACTAGGGATTCTCCTCCAGAAGAACTAGCTACAATTGTATTATAAATGGATAATATCTGAACCAAATTATAAAACATAGGTAATAATTTGTTGTGGACAAAAAGAAAAAGGTCATTCCTAGGAGAATTAAAAAAAAGAATAAGAAAAACAGCATGAACACTGCTTCTAGATTTTCTGATTTATTTGTTAAGTTGAGAATTATATTTCTGACAAGTTCCCAGATGATGTGGATGTTACTGGTCAGAGAGAACTATGGGTTTTAAGGAGACAATGCTCACTATGTTGAGCTGGGAAAAATGTAAGAGCAAATAAGTAATGTTTAAAAAAGACACAGTAAGAGACAGACCATAAAGAATGCAAGGTAGGCAAATAGAACTGAAAGGAAAGAAAGTATATGTTCCCGGCAAAGTAAGCTGAATTCATGATCTGCTCAAATCTATTTAAATTATGATTTCTTCCATTATTGGTTGAAGAGGAGTCTTACTATTTGGGAATTTTTAAAGAATGCATATGTTTAGTTTATATATTTTTTACATAGGAGCATAAAGTTAATTCAGACTAATAGTGTTAATATTTTTAACTTTTAAATGAAATACTTTAAAGCTGGAAGGAACATTATCACAAAATTCACTATTTTAAGGTGACAGAAAATAAAGGGTAATGTATTTATATTACTTGAACAGATCACCTGGCTATAGAAAATTAAATTTGAGGATTTTTTTTTACTTAGTCTAGTATTTTCTTGACAATAAGATGGTCTATCAGCCCTTTATGATGGAATATAGTTTTACCTGACTCCCCTGGCTAATGCCAAGATTCCCATTGATTATACACATTTTGTAATCTACCTACCTGAAACTTGAAGTTCCTATTTTGTTATTTAATTTCTCTCCAAAAATATTTATAAAATCAGTTATGGCATATGTTATTTCAGTTCAGTTGTCACTGTGATCAGCAACATGTATATTGCTCGAATATGGATCACACAATGTAGCCTACTGACAAGTGTACTATATGTATAAGAACATGTACTATTATTCTTTTTATATTTGTAAGATACATTGGCAGACTATTCAAACACATTCATTATTTTGTGATTAGATCACATCCATGCTTCATTAGTGCCATGAATGGATACCTACTGAGAGTTTACCCCAATGTGCCTTTTAAAATGTCATTCTTGCATCTGTGACTGAGAGAAAGAAGTAATGATGTCCCTTGGTCAATTTTCATTTAACTCTGAGTATAGAGTTGCTAATTCCTTTGAGATATAAAATCAATATAAAGTGACCTTGGAAAATGAGAGAAAATCCTTTAAAACACTGGTAAATTTAGTAGACTTCTTTAGCTAAAAGTTATCCATGCTGCTATGAGACCAAAACCCAGCTTTTAGAAAGACGAATGTCAAATTTTACAGTGAAGTCAACTTTGCAATGCATATTCAATATAATATATGAACATATTAATGGTGTAATAATTTGCTTTATGAATATTTGATTTATTAAGACAGTCATTCTCCAAAGCTTTTAAGTTACCCATGTATGCTGGATACTTTCATTTGTTTTTCTAAATCTACTCTCCATCCTTCTTCATAATTCTTTAAGTCCTGGGAGGCTAACATTGTGGATGACACAGCAGGCCACTTTGCCTTCTGGCTTGGGTTAGCATAAAGAGAGGTGCATTTGGAAGATGGACCTTAGTCAGAAAGTGAGGTTGGAGTATATATTCCTTCAGGTCCCTCATTTGTTATGCTTCTATCAAGACTCTGCTCTTGGTAGAAGGCAACTTCCATTGAGTTGTCCTCCGGATTCTGATAACCACCCTAGTCCATGTCCCAAATTGCTGTCAGCACTTCCACAATTGCTAGAACTAGGCTGGAACCATATCCAGTTTCCCCAATTAGGATTTGAGTGAACTCTACCACAGCTGCCTAAATTGAGGATGCTGTTTCCTTCCAGAACTTTGCTAGTTTAAGCATCCTCAATATAAATAGTAGTAGTAACATTTTTGTACCAATGTAACTAAAGTACTTAATGAGAAATACAAATGTTACCACATGCATGATCTTCTATTACTAAATGGTCCCCTATACAGAAAAAATCCTGTAAGTAATTTTTATACTATTGCTTTGATGTTATATGACTTTTTTAAGATACCACAAATTCATAGGTAGCATACCACTAATGAGGTTTCGATGTTTAAGAATTTTAAAAACATTTTGTATATATCTTTTAATATTAGGAATATAATATAGTTAATAAAATTTACACCTTAAAAATTCTGTTGCTGAAAATATGTATCCCTACACCCTGTAGAAATAAGCAAAACTAACAATTAGGTAAATGTGTTAAATAAATGTAATGGAACAACTATTGGTATATTTTAAAAAAGGAAAACAGCAATTGAAAGTACAGTTAAGTCAACTTTCATAGTGCAATGAAAACAAGGAACCAAAGCCAAAAGTTTAGATGTTACAAATATACTCATGGGTAGTGGTCTGACATTTTATAGTCACCAGACTTCTTGTTGAACAAGTACAACAAGAATTATAATCAGACAGTAAGTAATATTTATTCTTACCACATTTCAATTATTCTTGCTAATTCAGTTATTAAGTTACTAGTAAATAGTTTTGAAATATGTTTAAATAGCCCTGGCTGGTATGACTCAGTTGGTTGAAGCCTGGTCCTGTAAACCAAAAGGCTGTGAGTTTGATTTCTGGTCAGGACACATGCCTCGGTTGAGGGTTTGATCCTTACTTAGTCAGGTTGTGTACGAGAGGCAACTGATCAATGTTTCTCTCTCAACTCAATGCTTTTCTCCCTCTCTCCCCCTTCTTTCCTCTCTCTCTAAAAAGCAATGAAAAAAAAAGTCCTTGGATGAGGAGAGAAAATAATATGTTTAAATAAGATTCTATAATGGTACATGTTACTCATCAATAACTAGAAGTATGGCCTAGTGCTATGCATTTTCAATAATTACCCCAGGTGATTGCCATATGCTAAACTTTGAAAAACACTGAACTGTTATTTTATTTCTAGTCCAATTCTTAAAAACTAAAGTATTTGCTGTGGTATTTTTAAAATAATGAGACCTCATTATATGGTAGCATTAATATTTTCATTAGTCTTATAAGATGTTAGTTTTACACTTAATATAATGAGAACCAAAGTGTTTTTGATATATGTATAAATAATGTTTTAAAGTTAATGTAGCAAGAGCCCTCAGTATCCTCAGCAAAATTTACTCATTTTGAATTAAATAGTAAAATCAGCCTGAATCGTTTCAGACAAAACATCTAATCTAATATGTTGTATTCAACATCCAGCCAAAGAGCATTTTGTAAAGTCATTTCAGCATGCAAACTGTGTCCAATTTCACAGACACACACATGCAATCAGTGCCCCTCTGGACCTGTGGTAAAGCAATTAAAAATAAGACACTGGGGAGGCAGAATTTTAGGATTCTGTATAGATGATGCCCCTTTCAAAGTTAACTCAGAGAGAGAGTGTGTGAGATGCAGGGGGGAGGATAGATGATGGGGGGTTTGGAGAGGGAGAGACAGAAAAATGGACTCTCGTGAAGAGCTAAAAACTTATAATATCCTCTTTGCTCAAAATTATTTTCCTTCCTAAGCTAACATGGTAAACATTTCATGAAATGTGGAGGTGACATATTACAGGATATCCTCTTAGGAGAAACATTCTCTCTATGTAATATCTATGCTTTGTTTAATGAGAATCCTAACCCTGTTTTGTCCAATTAACTTGTCTCATCATTTTGTACCCTAAGCAGATGAACACCAGAGTCTCCAGTTGCCCACATTAAACCTCAGAGGTCTAAATCCATGCACTAGATGGATCGGGATAAAGATGGGGAGTGGGCGATTTTCAGTTTTTGCCATTTCTATTTGTTCTAATTATTTATTATTGGATAATAACTCTGTCCCCCATACTTAAAAAATAAACATTGACCTTAAAATAATAACCATTTTTATTTGTACTTTATTACTTCATCTTCTTTGCCAATGGTTTTTCCTGAGGCTGCATTCAGCTGATAGCTTGATTAGGGGCTGAGCTCTGCTGAGTCTCTGGGATGGCTAAGCTTTTTCCTCTTTCTTTTTTAATCTCAAGACCTTCCTCCCCGCTGGAGTGTCTCTCCAAATTGTATCTCAGGTGCATATCTAAAGCTTCCAGGCTTCCTTTTGTCTTATGCCCAGAATCTGAACAGTGTTGCTCTCTCCATATCCTAACTATTCAAAAAGGCACAGGCCCAGCCCAGCTTAAAGAGGAGGGGATACACAGGTCATGCATGCTAACGCACATGATTTATTGAGAGCACCAATGTAGTAACATGCTTTCAAACTATCCAATTAATTACATACCCCAAATCTGAAGACATTTCGGCTTAACACTCACATTGAAACATCACCAACTAGAGCTAAAAAGAACACAGTGTCATTATGCAAACATATATCTATTGGATGCCATCATCCATTAATGAATGGATCAGAGGAAAGTTAGAAGGTATTTACCTTTCTGCCTGAGTTAATTTCCAATTCTATTTTAAAATTATACTTTTATATGACTATTAATATTCAATAACATCCAAACATAATTGTATGGAACTGAATGGATATACTCTTTTTAATAGAAAGGTACCTAGATTTACTGTGATGATCAAATGAGATTTATAGTCTCTTTAAAAAAAGATTATTAGTCTCAAAATACACATGATAATTAGAATGATCACTAAATAGTAACTAACTAACATAATCTATCTATGGAACAGAATAAAATGATGAAAAACTTAACGCAGCAAATCCTTTGAAATGTTCAACTAAAGTGACAAGATGTGGAATCTTGTTAGATACCAAATCCCACAATCTTATTTTCCTTTTCACTTATAAAAGAAAAGATTAACATAGAGACTACTTGATATTCCTTTTCCTAAAAAGTAACTTGTAATTTCTCTTTAAATTTTTCATATCAACGAGCTTTAGTTGTGGTGGACTCGGCATTGAAATAGTTGAAACCCTAGTCCAATTACGTGCGCCTGTCAATTTTCTGAGAATAAATAATCTGGGCTGTAGAGCCTCAGGCTTCCATGAGATCTCGTGAGGTTTATCTGCAGGAACAAAGTTGGAGCCGGACTGGACAGGCCAGTGAGAGACTTCCTGACTAATTAGTACGGAGAAGAGAAATATTATGCCTAGTCAGAGTAGCTTTACTTGGAACCTAGAAAGAAACATGGGGAGGTGAGGAAATAAAACAGAGGCCTAGCAAAGCTGTGTGAGAACTGGTCGTGGCAATAAGAATTCTGACATCTGCTGAAGGCCCTCTGTTCTATTTTAAGCTGGGCATAATCCAGCTCAAACTACCTGTTGCCTGGCCCTCCGTGCTTGACCAACCTTTGGACATTTAAAGAATGAATTGGTCTGTCTTTTCTTTTTTGTATTTTTGGCCCAAGTACTTAATCTAGGCAATTGACAAAACCAAGGAAGGCCAGTCAGTGTCCCGGTGAATTAAAGCAAAAAGTTCTTGCTTCTTCATTTCTATTACACATTATTATGATGAAACAATGTAGTATATAATGAGATCAAGAAATTCTCTTAGTGGAGAAAATGAAAAAAAATATCTGTTTCTATAAACTCCAGGGAGCAGTTCTGGCATATACGACTGTTTACATGCCTAACAGAGACGATTTCCTTGTCCCTGAGGATGAGTGATGCCACTTTATAAAGCACTCAACCAGTTAATCAGTCCTATTAAATAATGACAAGAGGGGTGAAAAGGAGTTGCATTGTATTTTCAGGACTTGGTTCAAGGTTTTATTCTCTGTCTATTTCTTTACCGAGAACCATAGTCCCATTGCACATATAAATGGGTCTTATTGATGGATTACTTCTAAAAAAGAAAATAAAAAAGGAAGTAACTTAAAGTCTGTTAGATAAAGTTTTCACTCTCAGAGAAATCAATAAACTCCCCAGCCTTAAGAATAACTGTTTGTAATGAAAATGTACATGTGTTCATCATCACATAATCAATACAGTGAATAAACTGGTTGACAAATTTGTTTCTGCCTATTTTCTATTTTCTTACTTTAAGCCCAGCAAAGGTCCCATTTCAGTAAGCTCAATTATTTATCTTTTTTTCTCTCCCTCTCCCATTTCCCACATTCTAAATCAGTTACTGCATAGATATAAGTTCAGGGTAAATGTAGACAGACATACAGCACTTACAGAGGATAAAAATGAAATATATATATATATATATAATTATGATCTCATAACTGGAAATTCATTACTTAAAGAAGGGATAAAATTGCAGATTATGGAACTATGGCTTCTTTTCTCACTGAAATCTTGAACATAGAAATTGTCTGTCTTCTCTCCTTCTGCAGGCGAGTAATGAGGTTTGCTTCTTCCTTCTTTTCTTTTCGAAGGCTTCTTCAAGGGAGAGGAAATAATCTATTTGGTTGGTTCCTGATCAGCATAAATGGACAAGTCCCTGTGCTGTAAGGCAGCACTCCTTTCTCCTTCTTTCTGAGTCCTCTTGCTCTTCCTACAGCTACGTAAGACAGGCCCCTCGTACCTCTAGTGAAATGAGTGAACTGAGTTGGATGCTATCTAGGGACTTGATCACATTTCTCTCATTGTCTCCCAGAGATACCCAAGGATGTTTTCACAATAATTTAACATGGAAAAGAAAGAATAGCAATTATTTAGTCTCAAATCTAAACTAATACAAACTTAGGAATTTTTTATTGAAATATGATACATTTGACCAACAACTAGAATTTTATTATTATTTGACTTCCCTGGAAGAAAGAGTTATATATTTAACACCTAACAATGATGATTTTAGATAAATTTTACCTTCCACTTAAATAACATAAAATAGCAACAAAATATTTAAAAGTAGTAACAGAGGGGCAGATGTGTGACAGATAGTCTAGGTTATATACTCAGCAAGCACCCCTCCGCTTCCTGATTCCCAGTAGTTCCCAAATTATATTAATTCTCCATTTGGCTCCATTTCAAACCCCATTTGTGTGAGAAGCCAATCTCATACCAATCTACATACCAATTCACTCATTGCAAGCTGGCCAACTGTGACATGAGTCTAAGCTGCTCTAGTAAGAGTGAATAGTAGGACTTCCAGTGGCAATATCAGCACGAAAATATCTGTGTCCAAGAGCTTACAGTAATCATCTTGTGATCAGAAACACAGCCCTCTTCTGGCTGAGGCTCGCATGGCAGAGACAGAGCAGAGGGACAGGGAATGAGTGGGCGCTCAGGAACGTCATTGAATTATTGGATCACACCAGATACACTTCTGAGTTTTTCACATATGTCATACATGTATCTCTATCTGTATTGTTTAAGCCAGAAAAGTTGTTGAATCAACTTTTCTGTTATTGTAACTGATATTACATAACTGATAGAGGCTTCAGAGAAAAAATCCTTATTTATTATGTTTTTCAGATGAGATGAAAACTCTGGTATTGTTGACTCAGCATCTATCTCTGTTCCAAACATTACCCTCCACCTACTCACATCCATATCATCACACTGGGAGTTGCACCTGTATTACATGAGCCTACCTCTGGCCACAGATAATAGGTCCTGGGGAGAGCTCTTGATCAAAGCCAATCTATCTGCGTCATTTTTTCTAACTGGAAATAAGGAAAGGAAATTAATGGTAGTGGAAGCTGCGAGGCATGAAGCTGAAGAGCTTTTGATGACTGCATTTCCCACTACGTAGATGAAACTGCCGAGTAGTTGCAATAAAGGGAAACTAACTCAGAGATAAGTGCAAAGCTGAGAGTGAAATGAGAGTCCTGGCAGAACCATTCCCATTTTCACCGGTTCCCGGAGTCTAGTGCCACCACCGTCCTTCCCAGTGATGTGAGTAAATGATCCTCACTTTGGATTGTTTCCGTCATTTGCAGGCATAAATATATTTTAAAATATTTAAAAGGTTATTTTCTTCATAGTTCCTCATTTCAAGTCACAGGAATGGGATATCTAAGACATACATTAGAGGCCCTGGCAGGGTAACTCAGTTAGTTAGAACATCATCCCGATGTGCCAAGGTTTCAGGTTAGATCTCTGGTCAGGGCACACACAAGAATAAACAAATCAATGCACAGATAAATGGGAAAAATGATGTTTCTCTTCTCTCCCTCTCTTCCTGTCTCTTTCTATAAAATGAATGAATGAAAGAAATTAAATTTACATTAGAAACTTCTCTTATTCCTTTTAGTAAAGGAATTTAATTACTTGAATGACAACTTTCGTGTATCTATATAGCATGTTAACCCTCGTATTTGGAGAAACAAATTCACATATATATCAATATTCTAGAATTTTAAATTTAGCTTTGGCATGTTAAAGCCAGTAATAAAGCACTCAAAAGATGTTATTTATAAAGTCAGCAGAAAACTCTAAAGTGAATTACAGCCTTGTGAGCACAATAAGGCCATCGATTCCTATTCCGTATATAAACATCCCGTGTTTACCAAGTAGCAGGTAAAAGCATTTTTATAAAGCTGTGAGTGTACAAGGATAATTTTATGTGAGCATTATAAACAAGAATATGAATAACTTGGTTGAAATCACAGAACACTAGACTAATCTTTGTAAAAAAGAAAAGTTTGGCGGGGCTAGATATTTATATACTCAGTTCAGTTTCACTGCCTTAGCCAGACTAAAAAACAAATTAACATGGGGATGTCTGATAAGCACTGGAACATCGAGTGGGGCAAGTCCTTCTTCTCATCACTTGCATATATATAGTAATTCATCATGTTTTATGATTTCTTTATTTTTTTTGTAAATGTTTAGTGCATGCTTCCTGGTCAAATATTTATACTATAACATGTTCTTTCTTTACATCCAGGATTATTTGCTCACACTGAATGAGTGGTTCAATAGATTGATTTTTAATATATAATTTACCTTAAAAGTTGTTCAACAATACAATAACAGAAATAAAAATTGTCCTAACATTCAGTAAATAGACACAATAGTTTAGTCCTCAAGAAAAATGCTTAATCCCAAGGGAATTTGTAGGAAGAAAAACCTGAATTCAGATATTACTCAGGTTTTTACTAACTAACTGTGCAACTTGAAAACTAAAGTCAGCATAATTTCCTGTCTCTATGTTGGACAATACTTGGACTGCACATACTTTCCTAGACATATTTTAAATAATATTGAGAATAAGAAAAATCAACTTAGCTACTTGACCCAGAAAATACATGCTTCTGAAAGATACGACAACCAACAAAAAAGCTTACTTATCAGGGCTAATTTGTTGCTTATCAAGAATTGCTTCAAGACACTTACAACTAATCCAAAACTACTATGTCATAAATTATGCAATTCTAATCAATTCTTTGTCTTGAAACACCTTTTTAAAAAATCACCAAACTCAAAAATAAATTTGAAAAAAAAATCACCAAGCTCAGATGCTGAACTTTTATAAATATCCTTTCCTGATGTTTCTTCTGGGACATTACTAAGACTCTATCAAGGTAATTTTCTTCTGCTATAGTAATGAAGTGAAATTAATACATTTAACATTGCTTTTCAAAAATTTTTGGATAATGTTTCCTTTTTTTTTTAATTGGACTTTTAAGACTTTACCAGTGGACATACCTGGAGATTTCACTGACATCCAGCACAAACTCTCTGCTTTCATGTTTAAAATTTGTCAAGGTAACAAAAAAAGGTGTGCTCTTATTTAAATGTAACTTGCTAGGTTTTTGGTTTCCTGTCTCTAGTTTTCTCAATGGGGCAGGGAAGAAGGATACTAATTTATTTAAAGTGGTAATTAATATGAGTGTTGTCCCTGAGGAGAAAGAGAGGGAAGGAATTACAAAACTGTTTGTAGCTATTAATCTTCTGGGCAATTAAGATAAACTAGAATACTCTTAGAATTGGTTCACCAGGGAGAAAGTATTTTGGCCTTTCTGATGATGGATTTTCCTACTGTATTATTTATTTTATTTTTATTACATAAAAAATAATATGCATATAGTTATGTTACTGGGGAGACCAAGTTAGGTGGCTTCCCCTCCTTGGTTCTGGTCTCGCTCACAAGAGATGAATTCAGGTGAGAGACAACATAATGGAAATTAGATAGCAAGTTTACTTATAAAATACACTTGAGCACGAACCTGCAAGTGGATATGCAGCTAATCTGAGTGCCCCAGCTATTGGGATTTTAGAGATTTTACAAGGTCTGTCCGGAGATTATCCAGCCACGCAATATGAAAAATAGAGGCATTTCTTGCAGAAGACACAAGACATAGTAGGTACATAGGACAATGACACCTCATTCCCCTTCAAAGTAGGTACCTTTGGACTTCACAGTTTTCCCAATCGCCATCAGCTGACCCATCATATTTTTGTGAATCTCATCCATGGTCTTTCAAAGGTGATTTTAGTTTTGGGAAAAACCAGAAGTCGCAGGACACCAAATCTGGGCTATACAGGGGCTGAGTCACCTGGG
>PVKM010039855.1:0-13638 GCA_004027735.1 Carollia perspicillata | reverse complement strand
CTTGTCACGTGTAGTTACTCTGCAATCATGTATATATAATGGTACATACCACCAAGAGAAGCAGTAGTCTGCTTTAGTTTTTCCTCCCAATCATTATTTCCTTAAAAATTAGTTACTATATGTACCTTAGTTTTTATATTCTGTAGGAGGAGACATATAGACCTTCCTAAAGATAGAACATGCAAACAAAAATTCTGGTGTTTGAACTCAGTGCAAAGGAGTCTCCCTTGTTAGCCAGAGGCGAGGACAGATTGTTCAGCTGGAGCGCATGATGACACGGGGGTAGCATTTGGCCTCCGTGTGTGTTCTGAGCATCTTCACTTGATTAATTACAACACACGAAGCACATCTACTATCACATGATAAACAAATCCCTGGGTGTTCTTTTTTGCTTCTCCATTTTTAACAAGCTGTCCTTAGCTTCAGCGCTTCTGTGAGCACAGTCCCTGCGTGGTTCCCCTGAAGCTGTACTTACACGAGAGTTGACATAAAGAAGTGGTGAAGAAAGAGCATGATTAAGTGGTCTCGTGAACTATTTGCCAGTGCACTATTCTAGCTTTGGGGAGAAAAAGAATGTGGAGTCTTCTGTCCTTTCTTTAAAAAAAAAATGAAACCAGATGTTTGGTTTAGTTGAGGATCTAGAAGCACATCTGGCCATGCTAGAAAGCGAGTTTTGTGAAAGGCAAATAAACAAATATGCTGGGGCGTATTAACAGAATAGAAAGTTAAATAAATTTATCCTTCTTTTTAGAGCACCAAGTAAACAATTTTTTTTTAAAAAAAAGCTTGTAAAAGTGTGGATGCATTATGTTTATGCTTTGAGATATAGTGTATTTCAAGCGGGCTCCGTTAAACATTTGAAGAACAGTTCCACAAAGACGTGAAGTTTTCCAGACTATAAAAATGTAGAAACATTTTCAAAATGTAAATAATCCATGCAAAAGAAAATGTAACAATATTAACATAAAAATTAATCACAGCCCATTTGATTTTGACCTAGGAATTCAAGGATGGTTTTGTAGCCAAGTTATATGCCTGCCTAATAACCATTCCTTTTTTTTTGCGTTCTAATAAAAATTGTATTTACTTGGTAAGTAATGTATCCTTTAGACTTTCCTTTTATATCTTCTCTTGACACAGTTGTGACCAAGGAGATATTATCAAATCTATCTGAGTGTTTGAGTGAAAAACTTTTCTGTCCCAGTGAAAGGAAACAAAGGTTTTGGAAACACCCTTCCTCATCTCTTCATTTTCTAAATGATAACATGATATCTGAAATTCTCATGACTACCCTGAGAAAATTAAGTAAAAGCATGAGGATGAGGTTGAATAAATTGACAGTAGCAGTATGGCACCGTGAAAGATGAAAAAAGCCTGGATTCTTGATTATATGTTTAAAAAATATATCATATTCATCTACTACCATTTCTCCACTAGTTTTATGTGAGAAAAAAACATGCTTTAGTTGTCATTAGTTTTGTTTTCTATTTATTTACAACTGATAGTACAACAAACCGATGAATTTTTTTGAGATGAATAAATGCTATTCATCCCAGATGGTCATCTCAAAAGATGTAGAGAAAATGTTTTTTAAAAACACACCATTTTATAATTTAAAAAGTCAAAGTAGGAATGAAAAGAAACTTTTAAATCCTGATGAAGACCACTGGCTTGAAACTTGAATCGAACATCATAATTAGTGGCAGCATATTTGAGACGCTAGCTTTAAACTCACAGAGTGAATTTAAGTAAGACATAACACATGTAACAAGACTAGATTTTGCCAAAAGTTTCATGTTGACTTATAAATGTAGGTTTGAACGGTCTTTAGCATTTTTCTCAAAGTTTTAGCTGAAATTGAAAAGCAGTGAAAATAGACTTCCACACCAGTATTCTAAAGAGATGTACAGCTAGACACTAACATTCAGGACTTACTTAAATATAACTAGCTCTCCTTAAGTCCCTTATAAAGCAATCTTCCTCCATCCCATAGAAGAGACTGTCTAATTATGCACAAGCACAGCTATTTGTTTTTAGCTTTTTGTAGGCTGCAGGTGGAAGATTTTTCTGGAGCTTCTTGCGATAACAGAAACTTCTTACATTCCCAGTGTTAGCCATGGCACTCAGCAACCACCACCCTTTTGCACAATAGTAAGTAACTCGCTCAGTACACGGCCAATCCCCAACTGTAAAGCAAATGCACTGTGGCACAAATGCATGTATTTCTTGCAGGTCAAGAAGATGCCGTGGTATACGTGGAATCACTGAATGTGATTTCATCAAGCAGAGCTTAGCTGTCTGATCTGCCTCCCCCTGAAGGGAGATTCTGGAAGGAATCCAGGAAATAAAGATGGGTTATAAGAAGCCACCAGAGGGTCATATTAGGGAATTACAGTGCATACATCCTCACAAGAGAAATTTTGAAGAATCCATTAACACAGCCCTTGGAAGAAGAGCCTTTGTATGTGTGCCCCACTTGGAGATTTTGACAATAAAAGGAAGTCTGCAAATAACCCAACCTAAATGCAAAAAGTTTACCCTCTTCCTCTCAACATTCTATTTTTCTCTCAGTTTAGACGGATGCAGTATGTTAGGAAGAGAGGTAGACAACACAACAAAACAAACAAGACTCAGGGTTTTAACCCTCATTGCACATTGAGTTCATTAGGCTACGGAGAAGGAGAAAGAAGGAAGCTTGAATTAGACACAATTCTGAAATTTTGGATTAGATTGGAAAGTTAAATCGCCTACACATAATAGTAATTATTAAAGAGAAACCTGTGTTTACAAATAAGCAAGACCCAAAGCCAGGAGACTCCTGAGTTCTCACTATCCAAAGACAGAGAAAGGAGATTTGACAAAGCACACAGGAGTTAGCAAAGGCAAGAAAAATAAGGCAAGTCTTGTTTACATTCCATTGAGTTCAGAAATTTCAAAATCTGGAAAAATTTAAGGAAACTCCCAATATTTTCACAGTCCATAAATATTTTAACATGTTAATCTGTTTGGTGCGAATAAATAATATTGGACTCAATTTGTAAATAATGAAACAAGAATCCAATTTTACAGTCACCATCCGGATGAGAGATAAGATAAAACAACACATTTGTGAGATTCTAGTTTTCTTTATTTTTGATTTTTAAGTATTTTATTGTATGTTATCCATTGCGTTTATCCTCCCCATACCTTCTTCCACCGCCACCCACAGCCCACCCTCCTACAGTCACCACACTGCTGTCTGCCAAGTCCAGGGGTCCTGTCTCCCCAAACCCCACCCCTTCCAGCTGTCAGCATGCAAGACATTTACTTTGTCTGATTTCTTATCTCGGTCTTCTATTTGCATTAAAGGATTAAGGACTTTGGATCAAGACTTGGTGAATTAAGCCATCTAGGCTCACCTTTACAGAGTAACCACAATATGAGTGAATGCAGGGGACATTTTATACTAGTAGTAAATCTATGTCAGTGAATTTATATTTTCCTTCATATCTCATCATTTTAGCCAAGTGAAGTTAGAGGTTTGAAGTCTGTTAGATGTGCAATGGATGACCAGAACTACATTGAAGGAATTTTCTTTTCTTTATGTGTGCATAGCTATTCCACATAGAGAACAAAAATATTATTTTATAGTAAATGTGGACTTTAGGTCACTATGATCAAGTAAGCAAGCTAAACAGAGCCTCGTGGTGCCCCTCAATGCAACTGAGGTTACAAGGTTGAAGTCCCAACTGCTGTTCCCGAAGTAAAGAAGAACACAAAGACGGGAGAGAAGACCAGCCCAGAGGCAAGGGATTGAATGGGAAAGGAGGTCACAGGATGGCATTTTGATGATCCTAACCAAAGATTTACGGATCATACAATGGAGTTTGTACTATAAACCTTTGGTTTTTGTAATTTCTGAGTGTAATATGTTCAGCTGAAAGGGTTTAAAAGCGTTATAAGATTATTTTAATCAAGAGGCCAGACACGTTTATAATAGATTTTTTCCATTTCTTTGCCCTGTTGGCCAAAGATAAAATCGGAATCCAGGGAATTACTTGGACTCTAGAAGTTCGGTCCCATTCAGACCCGTCCATCTTGGTTACTAGATCTGTTGGAGGGGGCATGTGGAGTGTGGTGAGAACTGCAAAAAGCTATCTATGTGGAAGAAATGAATAGTAACTGAATGCCAGGAGCAGAGCTGATGTTTACATTATGATTGCATAACAACTTGGTCCCACTCACTTGCAGTGGGGTGTTCAGATTTACGAGCTGAAATGTTTGCATGTTGCTATCAACTCAGCCCTGGGTGGTTTTTGTCCTGAGACATTTTCAGGGTTCCCACTTTCAGATACGTTTAGATAAAACAATCCCTGTCAAAACATCTAGCATTGTCCTCAAAATATCACGTCACTCAGTCATGGACTGCCCGTTTGTTTTTCTTTCTAACTGGTTCATTTCAGGACAACTCTGTCATGGCTTTAGGCTTTTCTTAGTGTTCCTCTACTGTCAAAACAACGAGAAGCACCATACAGTCTTCTACATGCACTTCAAGAAGCTGTACTAAGTAAAACAGCCAAAGCAAAAATGAGGGGCAATCGATATCCTACTGCTTCTCAACATTTAACATTGATTTTAAGGACAAATTAATGTAACCCTTGGTAATTCATCATATTCTCAAATGAAGGAGCAAGAACAAGCCTTGAATTAGATACAGGTCTGAAATTTTTAATTAGATCAGAAATTTAAACCCCTAAGGAATAATAATACTTATCAGAAACAAACCTATATTTGTAAATAAGCATGACCCAGAAGCCAAGAACTCTCCTTTCCCCAAAGACAAATTCTTATGGATTTTGAGTTTTTGAAAGTCCTATGATAACCAAAAATAAATAAATGAATGACACTTCACTTAACACAAATTTGGTTTCACTTTGGAAAAAAGAACAGAGTGTGACATCTAAAATTGTTTGAAAGGACAAACTGTCAGTTAGAATGAACAATGTATCTTTTGTCTCTTTGAATAGTTTTATTTCCTCAATCTCTGTTCAAACCTTCTTATTAGGAAGTTGTTCACTGGCGATGTGAATAAGGATGTTATTCATCGTCTGTCTGATTCAGATTTAATAATTAGCGTGACTTGCATTTATTAAAGAGCATTCTACTTTCCGTCATCAGTTGGTGTTGCAGTCTCATGGTTGTCCTATTAAAGAAAAGGACCCTAAAATCCTTTCGATCATCCTCTAACCACCCCCAAATTACTTCCTATTGGCTGTACCTACTACCTCTTAAAAGACAAACTGCACATTCAAAGCTAAAATCTAGTGTTTTATGGAAAAATGTGTATTCAAATATAGTGGTAGGTCACTAGTGAATCTGAAATGCCATCTTACTTTATTTTTTTCTAGCTTTCACTTTTTATTGTTGTTCAAGTACAGTTGTCTCGTTTTCTGCCCACTGCTCTCCCCCATCCTACCCACCCCCACCTCCCACCCTCAATCCTTCCGCCCTTTGGCTTTGTCCATGGGCCCTTTATACATGTCCCTTGATGACCCTTCCCCTTCTTATTCCCATTACCCCCCTCTCCCCTCCCCTCTGGTTACTGTCAGTCTGTTCCTTATTTCAATGTTTCTGGTTATATTTCGCTTGCTTGTTTGTTTAGTTGATTAGGTTCCACTTATAGGTGAGATCATACGGTATTTGTCTTTCATTGCCTGGCTTATTTCACTTAGCATAATGCTCTCCAGCTCCATCCATGCTGTTGAGAAAGTACGAAGACATATGATTCATCTTTGATTAATCATTTTCAGAAGTCAAGAATGGAGATTCATTAGGCTGCCCTCAATCTCAAAATATTAAGTCAGGGGAGTAAGTAGAAGGGTTTTTTGTTTGCAAAAACTAAAGAGACAAAAAAGATGTTTGCTGTTCAACTAGATAAAACCATAAAAATACTTAAGATATAGCTTTTATGGATTTAAAAATAAAACCTGATGTATTATCGATATCTTTATATTTCAATATGTATAAAGATGATTGATTTTTTAAATCCAAGTTTTAAAAAATCAATCAAGTTTATTTTCTTCTTATTTTTTATTGTTTTACCTATAAAACGTAAGCTCTGCCCTTGCATATAAAGCACAATATTAAAAGATATCCTTTTCAAAACTAAATGAGTTTACTTATGCTATTTAATTAACTATAGAGAGACTATTCTCATAGATTTTGTGTTGTTATTTGCTTTTCAATTCTAAGTAACAGTTTTTTAACCAACCTGTTTGTATGTTGAATATTGCATTATTTCTTATATATTATAAAATATGAGAAATACACACCTTATTTAAATGGTGATGCTGTGACATAGTTAGGGCTTGACACTAAGCAGATGGTTTTACTATTGTTAAAAGAGAAATATTTATTTTCCTAAGCTAATTTGTTTGTAATATTCCTATTTAAAAAATCACTTTGGCCTCTATGGAGAAAGTTACACATTTATCACTGCCACCCTTGGGGCATAAAATAAAACACAGAACCCTTGCCATGTCCCTAATCTGAGAAAATCTGGTCATAAACGAAATTATATTGAAATGCCTGCTATATTTGGATCTTAGAACATTTGCCAAGTGTGTGACTTGTTTAACTGTGTATGTTGTTCAGCCAAATGTCAACAAGTTCCATTTCATTATACCAAAAACCCTGGCTTTCAGCCCTGCATTGCTGCAGAGCACATACCTAACATAAAAATCTTATTTTCTGTAACAACTATCACTGGGCATGGTTACTATAATAATTAATTACACCAAATCATAAAACAGACCTGTGCACTAATGTTTTATATTGTAGTAGTATTAGAGGTCAGTGAAAGAAATGTCCCTGTTTTAATGACGTGGAGGTAAAACAGAGAAATGCACAAAGCCCATAATGTGTCTGTTATCCTGTTCTCAGAATTGGAGTCAAAGTGCTGGCCCAGAGTGATCATGTAGCATGGACAGGTTTTGGAAATACACCAAAAATGCCATTGACTTAAATGGAAGACCTAGTGGGAGAACGAAAGAATACCTGTATCTTTGTCCAAACAGCAATGCTATTCTTTCAGAGATGGCCGATCTCTGGTCAAGTACCAGCTTGGAAATGAGAACAATTATAAAGATAAAGTGTCCATCTTGCTCACTCAATACTTTAGATTACTGGAGTAACATGCTAAAATACTATACATTTCACAGCTTAAAATTTAATGCAAAATGTCATCATGCTTTTTATGTTTGTGAATAGTGAGAATGACTTTACAAAGTGCAGGTCTAATATATTAACTTTCTCTATACCAGGTATTTTTTATGCCTAATCGCAAATATGGGACCCAGGATGTACATAAACCTTTTCTGAATGTCTGCAACATTTTGATGCTGTAAACCTACATGTATTTGGTTAAGAGCGGGAAGTGGGGAAAGTTGATTGGGAGATCTCTATCCTCAATGAGAGTCTTCAGCAGATTCTGATCCATCCAAAAGCTAAGAATGCTGCTACGTCCCATTCTGCTCCGGTACTTGGCTTCCTTCTATCATCGTCCGTCCTTGCCTTTCCTACCGCCGTTTATTTAGTTAACTGTGCTCTAGGCATGTCTTGGGAATAGTTGTAAAGTTTTGTTTTAATCCCATGATGTAATTTAATAGTGATCTGGGTAAATCCTAAAATACTGTTTTTAACAGGGCAACACCCTAATAAAATGCACTTCCATGGAGCTTTGTTAAATATGTCTGCAACCGTACAGGGCTTGGCTCTAAAACCATTTTCTTTCTTCCATTGCATGGCTATGAGGAAATGGCCATTCTATTCATTACAACCAACTCAAACGTCTCAGGAGGAAACCAGAAATAATTTGCAGGGAAGCTTTTATTTTATTGTTTCATTAGACCCCTTAAATGAACTGTTCTTCTCAGCAACCTCTCCCTCTACACTCTCACCCCACAGGTCCATTTTCATGTGTCTTAAATGTTGCTGTGCTTTATAAAAACAAAATGAGGTATATTGAACATCAATTGAGTGGTTAGTTGAATATGTTACTAACGATGTCTATTTTTTACATTGTCATCACTCTTTCATCACTTTGTTGTTATTTTTATACTCCTTAACCCAGAGATTGGAAAAAGAAATTTTGAAAATATTTTTAAAGGATTCCTTAGAAGCCTAGTTCATGCCAAAGTATTATACTAAGCCTCACAACATTCTTATAGAGATTTTTGTAGCACTTACTCTATTTAAAAATTAGGTTTAAAATACCAACACTTCCAATTTAAATATTTTAACTTTTTGTCTTGAGATAATTTTATTTATTTATTTGATTTAATCTTTATTGCATTTTTTCCATTACTATTTGGTCCCCTTATACCTCCCTCCTCCCAGCAATCACCACACTGTTGTCCACATCCACGAGTCCTTTTTCTTCATTGCTCCATCCCTCCACCCCCTCACCTCCCACCCCACCCCCCACTAGCTGTCATCCTGCTCTCCATCTGTGAGCCCATCTCCATTTTCGAGATAATTTTAGATTTGCAGAAGAGTTACAATATCAGTACCTAGAAGACTGGTAACCTTCTTCCCCCCAGCTTCCCCGTCTGTTAACATCTCACATAATTACATAATTGTCAAAACAAAGAACATGAGTTTGATACAGTTCCAGTAACTAAATTATAGATTCATTTGGATTATACCAGTTTCCCCAATAATGCCCCACTTGTGGTCCTGTCTCCAATATAGCATCCCAAGTGGTATGTATTCACCATGTCTCCTTATGATGTTCCGATCTATGACAGTCTCCTAGTCTTTCCTCATCTTTCATGACCTTGGCACTTTCTGTTATTATTGGCCAGTTATTTTATAGAATGTCTGTCAATTTGAATCTGCTAATATTTGCCTCATTTACATCATTGGGTTATACATTACTGGGAAGGATGCTATGGAGGTGCCATGGCTTCTGTCTGCATTACATCCGTGAGTGTAGGATGTCATTTGGTGTTACTGGGATGTTAACTTCAATTCCTTGGTTAAAATTGTATCTGCTATGGTTATAAAATTAAAATCATTATGTTTTCCTTTGTACCTAATACATGTTTTGGAAGAAATACTTAGAGTCTATGCAAATATCTCGTTTTCGCTTAAATTTTTGTCCACTAATTTCAGTATCCATGGGTGGATATTGTCTGCAACTGTGTGTTCTAATAACAGTTTTCTATTTCCTCTAGTTCTTCTAAATTTATTGGTTAGAATTATTTGTAAGAAACAACGTTATAAATTAAATAAAATAACATTGTTACTCTTCTTCATCAGCAGATCTTCATTAGGTGGAAGATACCTAAGGTTGGGTCAAAGAAAAATGGTGACAATTGGCAAGCGCCCCACAGAGGAGAGCAGGTGATCTGGCTGTGAGGTGGGGTAGCTCTCTCTAAAGGCCAGGGTCTCCTGCTTAACTCTGACCACCCCAAAACTCTCCCATTGACATGCTATATCACCAGTGCTGACATGAAAGGGTCGGCCGTGAGCCAGTTCATTGTGGCTGACAGTTCTTCCTGTGCTGGCTGGCTTGAACGTTCCCTTGCAGCCTTCTTCAGTGTGCTCTTCACTGACAGTTGGACTCCTTCAAGAAGATTGCTTTGGATGATTTCCAAGAAAATTTCTGCCAGTGTAACACTCAAACCACTGATCTGAACCACTCGCTCCTAGGAGCTAAGAACTGAGTCCAGGCACAATTGCTGTCTCGGTCCTGCAGCTGCAACACCCTGTTTTCTGTGGGCATCAGGCAGCTTTCCTCCACGTTTGTTGAGAGACGGTTACAGAAGTTGTGAACACATCAGGCATAACCGTCTGACAGGGCCATGGGGTGTGCAGTCAGGTGAATGTTCAAAACCCACTATTCAGGATCTGTCTCCACTTGGGTGTGTCTCACTTCCACTTTTCTCCTCTCCTTCTTGGACTTTTGTACTTTACCTAGGTGTGTGTGTCTGCCAATGTCCTGGTGGGCTTTGCCTTGTAGGGCTGACAGGTGCTCAGCAGAATGCCACCTGTAGAACAGATGGGATTCTCTCCTGAAGTTTTGAACCTTAAGAAGGGAACGTCTTGCTTAAAGTGATATCGTTCTTCAAACACATCACCTTTGCAGAGCTCTGTTCATCCTTTGCTGCTGCGGGCTGTCATTGGGCTGAGAGCGGCCCACACAGCCACAGTCCCTGGGCTGCTGATAACACTGACAGAAGGGCCTCCAAATAAATCAACTTGGAATTTTATACTGTTGCTTTATTCTTCGGGATAACTATTTTCATTGTTATTATAGTTACTAATGTTGTTCAGCTTGAACAGCGAAACTTGATTGGGTTGTTCATTCAGCTGGGCTCAGGCACCCTTCTGAGGTGCTCCCATCCCCATTTCTTTGTTGGTTGGTTCATTTGCATTGATCATTTTCTTAACGTCTAGCACCACAAGATACTCTAACCTCACAACACGTTTCCCTGCCCTGGTCTTGTAATCACCAAGATCTCCGAGAAGTCATAATTTTTTTTCATTAGAAAATGGTACTTAGACACCAGGAACTGGGAGCTAAGATACCCATTGCTAGTGAGATGTCACTGCTTTTAGTAGCTTTCAGAGGACAGAGATAGGAAATATGCATATGTATATTAACACATGCTCTCACACATATCTGTCTGTCTATCTGCCTATCCATGTCTGTCTATGATCTGTACATGCACACATACATACACACAATTCATTCTCTCACCATGGGATCTATCCTTTCTCTTACTTACAGCTTCTTGAGAAAACTGGCTCTCATTATCAAGAGTCTATTTACTTACTTTTTCAAACACATTGTACAAGTAATTTAAGAATTGCTACTCAGTTGCTAACTAGAATACAATGTTTGCATATAGTTCATTTTGTGTTCAGCCATACGATATTCTTGTAAAATACTGTTTTCCAAAGTTGCCATGAACAGCTCGTTTCTTCTCTATTTCCTTCAGTGGAGTTATGTGATTACTTGTAATACAGTTAGATTCACTTGCCACAGTTTGCATTCTATTTTATCTTTATAGTCTGATTTATTTGTTTTTAACATTTCTGTACAATAATGCTCACTATGGTGCACAGTCTTATTTGTTTCGACAAACACACACAGCATGCATTTCCACTTTCTTATGGAGGTCCATCACCCTCAAAATGCTCTTGTGATACTTTTTTTTATAATTAACCCCTCCCCACATTTCTCTAAACCCTGCCACCATTGGTGCATTTTTCAGCCTTTTAATTTTGTCTTCTCCAGAATCTTATGTAAAGGGATTCATGAAGTATATGTGTCGTGTCTTTTTATTTCACTTCATAGTTTGGCATAATATATTTAAGAGTCATCTGTGTTCTAGCATGAATAAATAGTTTGTTTCTGCTTGTCGTGAATATATTTTTACCAAGTTTTTTTAATAATTCAAATTCTAATAATTTGGACTTGATCTCACTTTTTTAAAAAATAAAAAAATACATGGTGTGCTTTAAATTTAAAAATATGTGGCATTTATTTTGTTTCAAATGTACACAAAGAGAAGTTTCTTTGTTCTCACTTCACTTTCAACCTAAGCTATTATTAGCAGAGTTACAAGGAAAAGTGAATAATTACTTGTTCAACTGACATTTAGTAACTAGTATTTAGGAGTGGGTAGAGCAAAGTACAGAGATAATTATTTTCTGAGATTTCCCTTACCATTATATCTATGTCCAAGGACTCTACAAAAATAAGAGTGTACGTAGAACAAATTTGAAAGTATTATCCCTTGTTTAAATAAAGAGAAGATAGCCAGGGAAAGTCTTATTACCAGTCAAATTACGCTACCACCGTAATTAGAGGCTGGTTTCAAAACCCTAACTGAAAAATTATCATTAGGTATCCACTTATCCGCCTACTTATGAGGAATTTAATAATTTCCAACTATTCCTCTAAGTGAAATATTAATAAAATAAATGAAATATGGATCTTATCTTTTTCTCTGGGAGATATATTTATAATTAATGCCAACATTAGATGTAATAAGGACAATGGGAGAAGATAGGCAGATCATTACAGAAGCCTGAAGAGGGCCATGTAGTCAGACTGGTAGTCAACGAAGGCTGCCTGAAAGAAAAAAACCACAACCTGAATTTTGAATGCCAAAAAGCAAGCAAGAAAATAATGAAGGAAGGCAGGAATTTCAGTTGCGAAGAACAGCAGCTATAAAAGCACAAACACATGAAACGCGTGAGGGATTTTGAAGATGTAAAGTGGTTTGTTTAGCTAAAGAGAAGTACAGTGGTGACTGGTTGGAGAGTATGCTGAAAGGGTAGTAAAAAAACTAGATCATGGCAGAACTCATAATAAACTTCCAAACTTTAACTTAAAAACTTTGGAGAAGTATGTAGAGATTTCAAGCCCTAAATAACATGATTATAATTTTAGAAACATCACTGTGAAAATAATGTAGAGGGTGGACTAGTCACAGAGTATGGGAACAGATGAGGCCAGGAGCCAAATAAAAGGGTATTGCAGTATTTCAGGAAGGAAGCAATCAGTGTCTTGGATTAATAAGTATTTCTGAGACTGCAGTGAAATGAGGAGATCTAGAGAAACCGGATATAGAGGTAGAGATAAAAGTTGAGGGTTGAAACCATGAATTCAGGAAAATACATATCCAGTGGGGGCTTATGGGTAAATAGAAGTCTCATGCCTGCAAATGGGGACATAAATGAAAGAGCAAGTGCAGAAAGTATAGCACATTTTGTTTGAAATACTCTGAGTTTAACAGAAGACATTTGGTAGACATTTGAATATATAGGTCAAGTGCTGAGCACAGAGGTGTGAGATAGAAATAGAAAGCTGGCATTCATTACCACATACATAGACTATCTGACAAAATGTTTGAATGAGTTTACTTAGGAAAATGATATAGAAAGAACAGAGGACTATAGATTACAGTACCTATAAAGGACAAAGAAGGAAGAATATGCAAGAAGTTGAGAATAAAGGCTAGAGGTTTTGAAGGAAAGCAAGCAGTAGCAGCATGAGTATCAAGGAAGAGAAAGGATTTCAAGAAGAAGGGAGTGCTAACCTTTGCAAAATACCAAAGAATTTCAGCCAGAAACAATTAGACACTATCCATTGTACTGAGAATATGAAGTTACTGAAGTACTTACAAAAAACCTTTGCATTGATCAGTGGTTGGTGTCATGGACTACATTTTGCCCACCTAAAATTCATATGTGGAAGTCCTAATTCCCCAGTACCTTACAATGTGGCTCTAAGATGCTTTGGAGGTAGAGCATTAAAGATGTAATTAAGATTAAATGAGATGGTTGAGATGAGTTCTAATCCAATCTGACTTGTGTCCTTATAAGAAGAGGAAACTTGGACACACAGAGAAACATCACATATGTGTGCATACAGAAGAACAAACATGTGAAAACACAAAAAGGAGGTCATCCATAAACCACAGAGAGAAGCCTCAGAAGAAACCAAGCCTGTTGATACCTTGATCTCACATCTAGCCTTCAGAACTCTGAGAAAATAAACTTCTGTCATTCGAGCCACCCAGTTTGTGGTCCTTCGTTTTGGCAGCTACAGTGAATGAATGCAGGTGAGAAGAAAGGCCATTT
>PVKM010039854.1:0-13616 GCA_004027735.1 Carollia perspicillata | reverse complement strand
TGGTCTGCTGGTCAGCCCCTCTCCCCCTTTCCTGCAGAGATGGTCTTCTCCCAGGCCATGGCTGTGAAGTTTCTGGGCCTTTGCATGTGCCGTCCCTTTCCTAGGAGTCATTGGCCTCTTTGTCTTCTCTCCCACACGTCACACTTTTCATTTGTCGTCTGGTCAACAGCCGCTCCTCTCTCTCAGGTCCCAGCTCATGTGCCACCTTCTCTGTGACTCTGTCTGCCCCGACCCCACCAACTGCCCGAGATTCTCATTCTCCTCCACTCACACCGCATTCTGGATACAGCTCCAAAATAGACACATTTAAAGATTAAAAATTAAATTCACTGATTTTTTTCTTGTTACCAGAAAAATATACTTTTGACTCAGCAACCCCTTTTTGGTACTCTGTCCTATAAAGTAAAAATGCCGGTACATAAGGATGGTAGAACAAGAAGAGTTTTTCTTTGACGTGAAGTGGCACACACCCAGATGTTCATAAGTTGGAGTGCAGTAGACCAAATGATGGCACGTCCGTGTTATGGAACAGTCTGTAGCTATTAAAAAGAGTGAGCTAGATTTCTGTGGAATGACTATAACAGATTAAGTATAACACTTTACTGAGTAAGGTGGGTGATATAATCCCTTTTTGTAAACAAAACCAGACTAACTAAGCAAAACACCTCCCCTGTGTTTGTGTGCGTGCACGTGAGCACAGAGAAATGTGTGCAAAGGGTCAGGGCAAGCTGTTGGGGGAGGAGGTGCAATGCTGATGGACAGGGGGAAAAGATCATTGACTTTTTCTTTATGCAGTCTGCCTTTTTTTTTGGCTTATTGCCATGAACATGCAGAGAACTAACTAGACAAAGGGGGAGCTTTTGCCAGCGTGATGGAGGATTCAATTCTCACGTAGGTATGGATCTCTTCTATTCTGGGGAACGCAGGTACGGACGGGCATAAATCCCCACTTGGTCTTTTCAGAGGCAACTCTTCTCCATGCAGTTCAGTGCAGGTTGCGTGTTTCGCTGAGCGACTGTGCATGTGGGTTGTCCTCCACCCCACTCTTTCACGTGGCCGCACAGCACCCCGCCGATTTAATCAGTCCATTACGGCCAGAGTCAGGTAGTTTCTGATCTTCTTCTATTACACTGAGCATTTTTGTGCCAATGTCCCTGCCAAAATCTGTGAGCATACCGGTCAGCTAGATTTCCAGAAGCAGCACGCAGGTCACAGGGTGTATATGTTTAAAAAGTGGAGAGGCATTAACAACTTTCCTTCGATGAGGTCGAGCTGACTCTGGGCCCACCGGCAGTAGTGTCCAAGAGAGCATGTCTCTCTACGCTCTTGCCCAAACTGCACGTTATTAATCTCCTAGAACTTTGGCAATTTTGTAGGTGAATATCTTGCTAACAACTTTAGTTTATGAGAGAGACAGACATGTTTTTACATATTTATAAGCCATATGTATTTGTTTTTCCTGATACACTACCTCACTACCAATGTGTCCTTGACCCATTTTTTAATTCTCTTATTTATTTGTAAATATTTGGTTTGTTTCAGCTATGCTGTCAAATTCATGTGTACATAGTTGTTCATTGTGTTCCCTTATTATTCTTTTGATGTCTGCACGTTCATTTGTTTGCTCTCTATTTTTTGTCAATGTTCCTACAGATTGGTCAATTTAACTGAGTTTTTCAAAGAATCAGCTGTTTGTTTCATTGGTTTTCTCTGTTGTTTTTCTGTTTTGAATCCATTGATTTGTATTTATTCCTCCCTCCTGCTTGATTTGGGTCTATTTTACTCTTCTTTTTCTTGATTCAGGGTGGAGGCTTAGATGACTGATTTGAGATGCCCCCTCCCACTCAGCAGTGTAACTCGCCCACTCAGCCCTTCTTAAACTGCGTCCCACAAAATTTGATGTACTGTATTTTTTTCTTCGCTCAGATAAATATATATTTTTATTTTCCTTGAGCTTCTTCTTTAACCATCAGTTACTTAAAAGTGTGTTGTTTAGCTTCCTAGGGTTTAGAGATTTGCCTATTATTATGTTATTGATTTCTAGTTTGATTTCATTGTAGTCAGAGAACACACTGTGTGAGGTTTCAATTCTTTTAAATTCGTTGAGGTCTGTTCATTGACTCAGGATGTCAGCTATCTTGGTGTATGTTCTGGAGGCACTTGAAAGGCATGTGGATTTTGTTGTTTTGAGGCGGAGTGTGTTATGAATGTCGATTAAATCCTACTGGTTGATGTTCTCTATTGTTCCTGACTTTTCTGTCTAATTGTTCCACCAGTTGTTGAAAGAACGGTGTTCGGGTCTCCAAACACGTGTACTTGTCTCTTTCTTCTCTCAGTTTAGCAGTTTTTGCTTCACATATTTTTCAGCTCTAATGTTTGGTGGTTACCTATTCGTGATTGACCTTTTTACCATTAAATAGTATTTATCTCTCTCATCATTTTCTTTGCTCTGAAGTCTCTTTATGTGATATTATATAGTCACCTTGCTTTTCATTGATTACTGTTTGCATAACATACCTTTTTCCATCTTTTCACTTTCAACCTGCCCATATTATTATGTTTGAAGTGAGTTTCTTGTAGATAGCATAGAGTTAAGTCATGTGTTAAAATCTGCTTTGCTAATCTCTGTCTTATAATTGGTGTGCCTAGACTATCAACAGTTAATATAATTAATATATTAGAGCTTAAGTCTGTCACTTGTTTTTTGTTCTTTCTGTTTTTCATTTATCCGTTCTTTACTTTTCTTCCCATGGATTATCTGAACACTTTTTAGAATTCCACTTTTATTTATCTCTACTGTTTTGAGTATATCTATCTCTTTGTATAGTTCTATTGCAGTTGTCTAGGTATTGCATTATATATATTTCTTATTGCAGGAAATTATGTTAATAGTTTTGCTAGTGTTGAGCAATCCTTGTATTGCTAGAATAAATCCTAATTGTACATGCTGAAGTTTTCTTTTAACACAACATGACATTTGATTTGCTAATATTTTATTTAGAATCACTGCATCTGTATTCGTATGTGAATTTTTTTGTAGATTCTTGGAGTGTTTGTGCGCAGGCATTCATGGTACGGCATGTGCTGTTATTTTCAGGATTTTGCTCACCTTCTTGAGTGACCTGAGAGGCTTTCCATTGTTTCTTATTCACAGAGCAGTTTAATGTGATGCAGACACGTGTTACAGAGCAGATACGTGATGCCTTCGTTCCTTGACATTGCCTACACAGCCTTGGGTGCCTGTTTTGATGGCGGTTTCTCAACAATCTGATCAGTTTCTTCTTGGCTTGATGATCTCAGATTCTTCACTCACCCTGAGCCAAGTTTAAAGTTTTCATTTTCTAAGAAAATCATTATTTCAGATTTATTGACAACATGGTATCTAGTATTTTCTATTAATCTTAAATCTCCTTTGCATCTCTATTCACTTTCACAAAATATCGAGTGTTTGTGTTTTCTCTTTTTCATGCTCTGCAGGCTTGCCAAACATTTTTCCATTTGGTCAGATTCTAAAATAACCAGCTTTTAGTGTGTTCAGTTCCATAGAATTTTTTCTTTCTAAGTCGTTCTTTTATTTTGGTTTAAACTGCAAAGATTAAATCTTTCATTCTACTTTTTAGATTCCTATAGCTTATCAGCTGATTAAATTGAAAGCTGGTTGATTCCCACTCTTTCTCGTTTCGTAACAAACGAGTGCTGGTGATCAGTGCTCCTGGGAGTGAGCGCGGGCACCCGTCCCCTGGGCCTCACACACAGTGACCTCCCCATCTCTGCCTCCAGGTGGCCTGTAATACTAATTTTGTTTACCTTCAAATGGTGCTTTCAGAATTTCTTGTGATTAGTGTTTAATATTTTTTGTTAAATGTTTTTTGTTTGGTTTATGATATTGCAGTCAGAGAATATATCCTGGTATTATACTATTTTTTTGAATTTACTAAATTTTTCTTTGTAATCTAGGCTTGGTCCCTGTTTGTAAGTATACAATGGTTTGTAGGTTGTGAAGTCTTACACATATCTTTTGGATCACATTTGTTAATTATAATTGTAATTGAGTTCTTTGTCTTTTTTAGCATACTTGATGAAATAGTTTATGAGGGATGTGTTACTGTACTTCAGTATGCTAGATGTTTTGCATTCTTGTTTCACTGAAGGCTTTTTTTTTCTTTCTATAGTTTGACTTTTTGGTTTATGAGGTTCTAACTGCTAATCTTTTATCAGGGGTATTCTTTGTTTTCCAATGCAGCCATGAATTTTTTCTAATACTTTTCTTCTGTCATTTGAATGAAGTGGGATAGGGAGGAGGAAAGGTACACGTGTATATATTCAACTGGTCATCTTGAGCCTGAATCAGATGGTTTGAAAAAAGTACAATAAATCCAAATCACAGCCTTGTCTTTGAAGTTTCTTCCTGAGAAGGTTGATGCTGCAGCTTGGGGTTCAGAGAGCTTTCTGCCTGTGATCACCCATGGAAAGAGTGTTTTGGGTGCTCTCTGTGGGAGAGAATGGAAGATCCATGTCACAAAATGTGCCCTCACCAGCCAAGACTGGGAAGATGTCCCCTGAGGTTGTTTTTTTTTAATTACATATCTTTTTCCGCATCTACCCCCTCCCCCCCCACAATCCATCCTCTGGGCCAGTGCAAGTGGGCTCTCCCTAAAAGACCAGATTGTGCGGCTGTCCTGCTCAAGAGTCTGTATGGCTCCCCAGTGCCAAAAGAACGATGCTCTAAGTCCTTGGGGGAGCCTTCAAGGTGCCTGCCCTTAGAGATTCATTCTTAGTTTCAGTTCTCGCTACTGCTCATCCTTGTCCCCTTGAAGTTTTGGTTCCTCTTCCTTAGACATTCTGTTCTTTGAAGGTGTTGTGCCTGCCCTGCCTCAGCTCTGCCCTCTTCCACTTCCTCGGACTGCTTCCACTCTTCGCCATGCCTGGTTGATACCCTACTCATCCTTCAAGGCTGGATGCCATGTTAAGTTTTCTCTGAAACCTTCCAGGACTAACCACTAACCACTAACCACCAGGACTAGAGGGATTAGTTGTCTGTCCCCTTCTCTAGAGACCCTTGCCAAAACTGTTACATTGGCCACTGTCCAACTTCTGCTAGGGATAGGAGAGCATGTGGTTGTCTGTTCCATTGGCCTGTGAATTGCTTCTGCAAGCAAGGCACTGCTGGATTCATCTCTGTGTTCCCAGGGTCTCAAACACAAGTCCACTCCGTGGAAAAGGCTAGAAAATATGTGCCTAAATCGAATCAGGTCCCAGGACAGGGAAGGGAAAGAACATTCAGTATGGGCCAAGAACAGGGGCACTGGGGAGTATTAGCTAATCACACACCAGAATTTCTAGTTATGAGCCGGAGCAAAGAGCTGCTGGCTCCTTTGTGCTTCGAATGAAGTGGTCTTGACATGGAAAACAGACTGACAAACTTTGCTTCCCTCCTGCCTAGGTCAAGCAAGAAGGAAAGGCAAGGATTTACTGCCCCAGAGGTGAGTAAAGGGTCCCAGCCTCTCATTCATTCTGGGAGACCCACAGATACCTGGGAAGGGCAGGGGAGGGGGACACTGGTAGCCTGTAATCACTGAACTAGTGGGGTTCCCTCTCCAGCCAGAGGGGACAGCAATGCTGCCTGGAGGTCCTGGCAAGGCCATGGTGCCAGCAGAACTGCCCCGGAGGGCTGGGCCTGGGGCGACTCTAACTCTTCCCAAGAACAGCCAGGCAGCCAGCAACAGGGCTGTTTTTTCATAAGAAGCCCAGCAGTGCTTTTCAGTTGTATTTCTTTTCTACTTCAGGCAGCACATTTGCTTCTAACTTCAAATAGCTGCATTATAATCTAGTTGCATCAGGCTGTTTTGTACTTGAGGCTGATACATTTCATCTCATTTGGAGGACCGTCTGCCAGCAAAGGGGAAACACCTGGTAACAAAGGAGAGAACAAGGAAACTTGGATCCCCCCAAAGGATTTTTTTTCTAGAGACTTCCACCAACACATGGGCTCCACCACTTCCTAACCATGTGGTCTCAGTAACTTCACCTGAAGCTGATGTTCTCTTCTTTAAAGTGAAGATGGTAATAGTGTTGACTTCATGGCTTTTTGGGAAGATTAAACTCAATAATGCAAGCAAAGCACTTAGTGCAGTGCCTGATACATAGTAAGCGCTCGGTAAACATTGGCTGTCAGTGCTAATATTTTACACTGTGCTGAGCAGCGAGCGTTGCTGTGGTTGTGTGGTGGGACCTGGGGGCCGGGACCAGTGCAGAAACAGCCACTTGAAATTCCTTCAGCAGCCTGGTTTGTTGATGTAGTGTTAAATTAAGGCCCATTAATTCATTGTGAAAACAAGCTTTCAAAAGGGCCTGGAATTTGCAGCTTCTTCTCCTGAATTAATGCTGCATGGCACCACTTTATTTCAAGAATAATAAATGCTAACTCGGAGTTGGAGAAACCCCCGTGCTGCTGTGTTCATGGGTGGCCAAGGAGGGGTGGGGGCTGTTGTCACCAGCTCCCTGGCTGGAAGCTGCTGAGTGTTTTCCCGGTAGGGGACTCAGTCTGAGGCCATGTCCCCAGCAACACCGTGGATGTGAAGTGGGTACAAACGCATTGGTGGTGGTGGAGACAAGGCGGCAGGCGTGGTGCCTGACTGAGCTGGCTCTGCACCACCTCAGAGAACGCACACACAGCAATCCTGTGAAGATGCGCAGTGGGAGGAGCTCCGAGAGTCCCAGGCAGGGGCAGAGCTGCCCGGGACCACCCAGAGTCAGGGATCTGTCTGGGGCAGGAGTTGGGCTTGAGTCTGAGCAGAGCAGGTCTGTCTCCATCTCACTAGTCTTACACGTTATCACAGAATCACATGACCCCGGCGGGGAAGTGGCAAAATGGACTCAAACTAAGTGCACAGTGGGGAGGACAATTTGATCTATTTGTTGACTTAGGGGAATCCTTTCACCAATGACGAGAGATGCCCAAAGATCTACAAGTTCAAGAAAGGTGCCTATTGTGACTCCTAAAAAGATAACTTCAAGTTATCTGTTATAGCTGATAGTGACTATAACAGACTGTTACAGCTGAAAAGGACTTCAGAAATCCTTTCATTCAATTGTCCAAGTTAAAAAGTGTATAATTTTTAAAGATCCTTACCAAAGTCACACACAATTTAAAGGGCCCACTGCATGTATACACCTTGTCTCTAGAAACAGTCCTCCTCTCTTTTCTCCCATCCCCAGAGGCAGCCATTTTCCGCCCTTCAGTTCAGTATTTTGGTATTTATCTCGTCTTTCCATAGAGAGCATGTAGCCAAGTCTTGATTTTTCTGCTTCGGGCACCACCTGCTGGTTTCTCAGCGTGGATGATAAGAATTTAGACCCGTCACTTTCCCCACTGCACCCCATTCTCTTTCTCCCCAAGAGATGGTGTGATTCGGGGGAAGCTCCACAGTGTTCCCTTTGGGACCTCTGTAGGTACCTGTGCTTACTTCTCCTTTCTTACCCAACCTTTGGTCTTCCACGCTGTTAATAATTACCTTGAGTCCTTCGTTCCATTGGCTTTCTACGTACTTTTCAGCAACCCAATGGCAAACTCCCTGCTCATTGTCTAAATCTCTCCTCAGGGTGTTCGGACACATCCAGTATTCTGAGCTGTGTGTTCTCTCGGTCGGCCCGCTGCGAGGTTGATGTCCGGGGATTCCCTCCACCTCTCTCCTGTGTCCTCTGTCTCAGGTTCTTCTTTCTGTGTTTTACTCCCCTACTTGTCTGGAGCACACCTCTTGTGTCTTCATGAGAAACAGTGCTTGGCAGGTAGATTCTTTGGACATCTTGCATGTCTAAGAATATCTTTATTTAATTTCTACATATAACTGATAGCGTGGCTGGATAGAGACTTACAAGTTGGTAATGATTTTCCCTCAGGATATTACTGGCCTTGCTTCATTGTTCTCTAGTGTTGCTGCTAAGTTTTAAGTCATTCTGCTTCTTAATCCTGCACAGGACACGCAGAACCTTGTGGACACTTCATTTTGTTCCCAGTGTTCTGATATTTTTGGGGCATGTGACTTTGCATGGGGTTTGTTATGGTCACTGTGCTGGGCCCCTGGTGGCCACTTGCTACTTCAGCTGTCGGTTTTGAGAACTTCCATTTCAATGTTTTTCTTCCATGATTTTCTCTTCTTTGTTTTCCCAGTTCTGTCTTTTGGAACCTCCAATTGTTTGTGTGTTGGACCTTCTGGACTATCCCTCTAATGTCTTACATATTTTCCTCCTTTTACCCCATCTCTCTCAACTTTATTTTTATCTACCTATTGATTTTATAACTTCTGCATAATTTTAGTTTCCAAGAGCTCTTTGATAATTTAGTTGTTCCATTCCTGTTTGGACAACAATCCTCTCCTCCCTGCTAGGATTAATAGGTCTTTCCCTTTTATAAAAAGTTTTCTTTTTCCTGCATATTTCTGCTTCCTCCAAGTTGCTCCCCCCGACCCTACATTTAAATTTTTGTCTTTCACGTTTTGTTTTCCTCAGGTGTCTGAGAAGGCTTGGTTGTGCTCACATTTAGAAACTGACTGGAAGCTGTGCTTATGGGGGTAGTTGGTTGCTTGTGGCTTCACTGCAGGTGATCTTTGGAGATTCCTCCCCACCCCCATATTGGTACCTTTAGGTTTTTCCTAATGGGATCATCAGATGACCTAGAAAAGTTGCTCCCACGTCCCAGTTGGCATCCTGGGAGCTGACGGAGGGAAGAAGGCTGGAGGTGGGTTGAGCGTTGAGTGTGTGAACTTTTCCAATCCCTCTGCTCTCCGCTGCTCCTGGAGTTCTGCAGTCCCTGAGTGTTTTGTTCCCCTGAGAACAGACCTTCCAGAGGCTAAGCCTTCGGCCGTCTATGGGAGTGTATCTCAGTTTACCTTACTTTTAATTGAGAATTTAGATGTCCCAGTTACAACTCCTCCAACTAATTGCCAGTTTCTGAAATTTTGTCGTAATTATAGTCTTTCACTTTAAAAAATCACCTTGTGTGCCACTTCTTAAAAGAAATAATTTTGTTGTTGCTTTAGTGGGCTGTGATATAGATCAGAACAAAGCATATGTGTGTTTAAATCCACTATTTTTAATGGCAAGTCTCTTTTTAAAGTCAAAATAATACATATTCACCATAGAAAAGCTAAAAAACATAGTTAAGAAAAAAAGAAGAAACTATAATCAGAGTAACAATGCTCTTATCCTGGGAAAATCATTATTAATATTATGGTGGTAGATCTTTCCATTATTTCATATACATAAATTATGTATAAATGTATATTATATACTATATATGTATACAATAATTGGGAACAATTAATATATTATTTTAATCTATTTCCTCACTTAACATTGTACTGTGAACATCTATCCAAGTCAGTAAATATATTTTAAATATTACTTTAATGGTTCATATTATTTCATATACTATTTCATAATGTAGTATATTTTTGTCCACTTCTCTATTATCGGACATTTGGGTTTGTCTACTGACTTTTTAGTATCATAATCAAAACTCTGATGAACAATCCTATTCCCAAAGTATTCTGTAACACTTGATTATTTCCTTAGGATAAAGCCCTAAGACTGTTGCACCAAGAAGCTCAAGCAGGCCCTTGAATGATGTGGCTTCGTTCAATGTTGTTTCAGTATAGCATTGATGAGATGCCGTAGGAATTTAACTCTTGTTTGTATCAATTAGCATATGGTAAAAATGTTTTCATTTTCTTTTGTTTTGTTAAAAGTTGTGGATTCACTATACTTAAATTATAATGATCTTAATTCTCATTACCCAGATATCCTCTGAAAGATGACGTGCATTTCGTCATCCATGTAACAGAGGCTGATTTCTTTGCTTTGGCTGATATGGGTATTAGATTTTAAGACACCTCCCATGGGACTCAAGTGGTGTATTACTGGTGTTCTGATTTGTGTTTCTTGGATTACTGCTGAGAATGAGTGTCTCTTCCTATTCATCGGTGGTAATCTATTTCTTCTTTTCTGAATAGAGTTCCCATTGGGTTTAAGATTATGGTTATACTCTAATGTGCAGAAATGTAACTTTCTTAATTTTTTATAACTGAGCTTAACTTGTTCCTGAGCTCTCCCATTTCCATTCAGCAGAAACAAACCAACTTTTGATTTAAAGTAAATTACTGCTCAGTCACTTCCAGGCAAAGACCTTTTGCTTCCCATCGCCCCTCCCATTGCTTTGTGGGAAGGGTGGCTGTTCTCTTTACTGCTCTTAGGCGCCTTGGTCTTTGTGTGGCAGCCTCTGCACCTGCTGCTGGCATTTCCTGTGGTCCAGACCCCACCCCAGCAGCACAGAGGCTACAGAAGCCCATGAGGTCTGTGTGCAATGATAGTCTTCAGATTCTGGGCCTGGGCCAGGTCTCTGAGCCACATGGCGGGTGAGAACAACTGTGGAGGAGGGCCCTCTCTGCACCACTTCTATTCCACTGCCATTGTGCCCTCACTCCTCCAGGTGGTTGCCAAGTTTCCAGGTGGGAAACATACAAAAGACCCTGCCATAGCTAGGAGCGGGGTCTCCCTCACTTGATCTCCTTTCAGTTGCTTTCATCTCCTAAGGGAATTTATTTTCCTTTGGAGAGGAAAAACTGCTCACACCTCCTGTCCAGCATCTTTCTAATGCTGCGATCTTGGCCTTCCAGGCTTTGGTCTTTTTTTTTTTGGTGGTGGTACTTAAAAACCACTTCTCTAGCAAATAAAAACACTCTGACTATTGTTACATGGGGGTCTTTAAAAGCTTGTTTTGAAAGTTAAATCTGAGCAAAAACTTTTTTCTAAACCAGTGGTTCTCACCCTTGGAAGCTCATCAGGATCACCTGGGGAGCTTTTAAAACTCCTGACACAGGATTTTTAAGGATTTAAAAATCCTGGCAGCTCCCCAGAATTCAGACTTCCTGAAGGATGTCCCAGGTATCTGTGTATTTTTAAAGCCCCCCAGGCAGTTCTAATGTATAACCGGGCAGAGGACTACTGTCCCAGGTGGTAACTGCCCTCCTTGTCCCTGGAGCAGTGGACTTACCCTCCTCGTCCTTGAAGGAAGAAGGGCTCCAGGTGCCTGGAAGACAAAGCTGGGCTTTGCCACTGGATATGAGGGGCTGTCAACACCTGGGTCTCCCATCTGCGTCTCGGGGAACCTTGGAGACAAGAAGTCTCTTGGCTGGGTCCGAGTCCTCCTCTGCTGGGTCGACAAGCCTAAGATTGAAGCTCTGCAGATGGGCCCCCACGAGAGCAGGGAACGATGCAGGGGACGATGACAGGGACGATGACTTTGCCCCCCAGGCAGGAGGCAGAGCCGGTCCTTGGTAACGTGGCCTCAGCCAGTGCCTTAGAGAAAGGGTTTCCTCAGCTGTTGGAGCCTGGCAAGGACCAATATGTTACAACATATGTTTTACAGCTTCCTGGGGTCTCTGATAAATCTCTCGAGATCCTTTTATTTGTCTTCCTTACCAACACCCACCCACTGCCAAGGTTATGAAGCCAGCTGTTTCCATCTGATGACAGATGTGCTAAGGCGGGGAGCTCATCTCCATTCAAATGTGACCTCAGAGGAGGGATGCTTCTGGTGGGACCCAGGACTCCTCTCACAGGACAAGGTTGTTGGGGCGGGGCGGGCAGTGACTGGGACCCCTTCTTGGCTATGATTTTTATTCATAAAAGCTCAGAACCCAAGGGAGCAGGATTCCCCTAAACAGGCACCCGAAGCTGAATAGAAATTACTTTTTCTTTCTTTCACAGTTTTCTGTATGCAAGCTGTTTTGAAGGATGGGTTGGGTGCATCTCCTGCCTCAGGACACTGATGAGGAGCAGAGGAGATAACATGTAGTGATAGTAGCTGCCATTATTTCCAGCACCTACTGCATGCCAGGCACTGGTGACAGAGATAAGAATAGTATTAATATAGCCTCCCACTTGTTGAGCTCCTAATGTGTGCCAACCCTTTAGAATAGTCTCTGTATCCCTCACAGGAATCAAATACATCATGTCTTGCTCCTGGAAGGTTGATCCTGGACCAGGAACATCACCTGAGACCTTGTTAGAAACACAGAATATCAGGCTCCCCCCAGACCCACTGAATCTGAACCTGTGTTCTAACCAGATCCCCACGGGGATCCTAGGAGATTGTTGTCTCCGTTTTACAGACAAGGAAACAGAGGCTCAGTGGGAACTGAGCAACTTACAAGTGGCGACAGGATAACCAGAAGTAAGCAGGGATATGAATTTACGACATGGTTCCAAAACCTACTCGTTTTACACTCGGCAGTGCTGCTTCACAGGACTCAGAATGTTGGGTTGTGGGGGGGGGCTCAGACTGCAGCACGGCTGGAGAGCTGTTACTGGAGAAAGGGTGGTCCCTGGATTTCAGGTGGGTAGACGGCCAGGAGGGTTTGCTGGAAGAGGGAACATGTGCATTAGTCTTAGAAGGGTGAGCCAGAGCTGCGGAGAAGGGAGCAAGTGCACCTGAAGTGGAGGAAGCAGCGTAGCATGGACCAGGAGGTGGAAGACGGAGTGTCACTCTCCAGAGCCTTCCACTGGTGGCTGCAGTCGAACTAACTAAACAAGTGTTCGTTAGACTGAGGTGGTTCCCGTGCCTTGGCGCCGTAGGTTAGCAAACCAGAACTGAACCCGTAATGCTTCGAGGTTAAGAAATGGAAACTTAGGACAAGCAATCACAAATCACCATCTAGGCTCTCCCAAATGAGGCAACTGCTTAGCTGGTACCCAATCAAATGATTTCCTTGCTTTGCTTCCACACTTTCTCTATACAAGTTTTTCTCCTAGCACCTGCCAGTGAAGTGTTCCTAACCATTCCTGGTTTGGTGCTGCCTAATTTGAATAGATTTTTGCTCAGATAAACTCTTAAAATGTAGATATCTTTTAATGTTGTGGTCTTCTATAAGCAACAAAGGATCTGAGGTTGCAATTCAGGAAATTTTACCCTTGACCTGTGGCTGCCAGAGGGAGTGTCCACATAGCTTCCATTGAAGCTGCAGGATGCTGAGAGACGGACCTGCCTGGGGAGGTTGCTGGCCCTTGGCCCCTGCTTTTCTGAGTCTGGTGACCCCTCCCCTCCCATGATTTCCTGCCATACTGCACCCCTTCAACTGTCCATGCTCAGAGAAGGGCTCACATAGCCCCTGACTCTTGGACAAAGAAACTCCGCCCGGAGTGATAACCAGTGGTCCAATTGGAAGCCATGTTGGTGCCTTGTCTCCAGTACCTGTTCTGACTTCGGCAGTCAGTCAGCTCCCCAGGTCTCAGATACTAACAGTGCTGGTGCCTGTCAAAGAGAAAACCAAATACGTAAGGAGATTGATTTTTATCTATGCCATAGGCCGAGATCCCCGGTATGAAGATCAGAGGGCGTCACAGCACGTTAGACTTTGGCAGAGGGGATAGCCAAGCTATGGGCCGGGGATGCTGCAGTCGGGATTGTTTTCGTAGTAGGGGGAGTCTCAGCCAGGCAGTTGAACAGGAAGCGTTTATGTCTGTGTCTAACAAGTTTCAGGAAGACAAACATTTCAGCTAATCACTCATGAGACAAAGAAGGACCATTTGGAGGGTCTGTGTCTGACCTTGTCATGAGT
>PVKM010039853.1:0-13623 GCA_004027735.1 Carollia perspicillata | reverse complement strand
TGTCCAGTTCTCCCAACACCATTTGTTGAAGAGACTATTTTTACTCCATTTTATGGTGTTGCCCCCTTTGTCGAATATTAACTGAATGTAGTGACTTGGGTTTATTTCTGGGCTCTCTGTTCTGTTCCACTTGTCTAAGTGCCTGCTGTTATGCCAGTACCAGGCTGTTTTGATTACAGTGGCCTTGTAATACACTTTGGTATCCGGTATTGTGATCCCTCCTACTTTGCTCTTCTTTCTCAAAATTGCAGCTGCTATTCGGTGTCATTTATGGTTCCATATAAACTTTTGAAGTATTTGTTCTATGTCTGTGAAATATGCTATTGGTACTTTGATAGGTATTACATTGAATCTGTATATTGCTTTGGGTAATATGGACATTTTGATGATGTTAATTCTTCCAATCCATGAACACAGTATATGTTTCCATTTGTTTGTGTCTTCCTTGATTTCATTCTTCAGTGTTGTGTAGTTTTCTGCATACAGGTCTTTTATCTCCTTGGTTAGGTTTATTCCTAGGTATTTTATTTTTCTTTTTGCTCTATTGAATAGGATTTTTTTTCTTGATTTCTGCTTCTGCTGTTTCATTACTGGTATACAAAAATGTGTTTGATTTTTGGATATTGGCTTTGTATCCCACTGGTTTGCCAAATTTATTAATTAGGTCTAGCAGTTTTTTGGTGGAGTCTATAGGATTTTCCATGTACACTATCATATCATCTGCAAACTGTGACAGTTTTGTTTACTCCTTTAAGATTTGGATGCCTTTTATTTCTTTTTCTTGTCTGATTGCTGTGACTAAAACTTCCAATACTATATTGAATAGAAGTGGTGAAAGGGGACAACCTTGTCTTGTTCCTGACCTTACTGGAAAAGATTATAGTTTTTGTCCATTGAGTATAATGTTGGCTGTAAGTCTCTCACATATGGCTTTTATTATGTTGAAGAATGCTCCCTCTATTCCTACTTTGCTGAGTGTTTTTATAATAAATGAGTGATGTATCTTGTCAAATGCTTTTTTCGCATCTATTGATATGATCATGTGATTTTTGCCTTTCCTTTTGTTTATGTAGTGTATTACATTTACTGATTTGCAAATGTTGAACCATGCTTGTATCCCTGGGATGAATCCCACTTTGTTTTTTTCTTTGTTGTATCTTTATCTGTTTTTGGGATTAGGATGATACTGGCTTCATACAAGGAGTTTGGGACTCTTCCATCACTTTGGATTTTTTGGAGTAGTCTGTGAAGGATAGGGGTTAGTTCTTGCTTAAATGCTCTGTAGAATTCTCCTGTGAACCCATCTGGTCCGGGGCTTTTGTGTGTTGGGAGCTTTTTTTTTTTATCATTGCTTCAATTTCATCTGCTGTTATTGGTCTGTTCAGGCTTTCTGCTTCTTCTTCATTTAGTTTTGGAAGATTATATTTTTCTAGAAATTTGTCCGTTTCACCCAGGTTTTCAAATTTCTTGGCATATAGCTCCTCATAGTAATTTCTTACAATTCTTTGTATTTCTGTGGTGTCAGTTGTAATCTCTCCTCTTTCATTTCTGATTGTGTTTATTTGGGTCGTCTCTCTTTTTCTCTTGATGAGCCTGCTTGAAGGCTTGTCAATTTTGTTTATTTTTTCAAAAAAACCAGCTCCTGGATTCATTGATCCTTAGTATTGCGCTTTTAGTTTTTATGTCATTTAATTCTGCTCTGATCTTGGTTATTTCCTTCCTTCTACTAGCTCTGGGCTGTCTTTGTTGTTGTTCCTTGAGTTCTTGTAGGCCTAGGGTTAGGTTGTTTATTTGAAATGTTTCTATCTTTTTTAGGTAGGCCTGTATTGATATGAACTTCCCTCTCAGGACTGCCTTTGCTGTGTCCCATAAGTTTTGGGTTGTTGTAAGTTCATTTTCATTTGTTTCCAGAAAATTTTTGATTTGTTCCCTAGTTTCATTCTTGACCCACCCATTGTTTAATAGCATGCTATTGAATCTCAATGATTTTGAGTGTTTTGGGTTTTTTTCCTTGTGGTTGGTTTCTAATTTCAGTCCCTTGTGATCAGAGAAAATGCTTGGTATGATTTCAATTTTCTTGAATTTGTTGAGGCCTGGTTTTTTCCTATCATGTGGTCTATCTTTGAAAATGTTCCATGTGCATTTGAATAGAATGTGTACTTAGCTTCTTTGGGATGAAGGGCTCTCTCTATATATATCGTTTAAGTCCATTTCATCTAGGGCATTGTTCGATGCCACAATATCTTTGTTGATATTTTGTTTGGGAGATCTGTCCATTATTGACAGTGGGGTGTTAAAATCCCCTACTATAATTGTGTTGCAATCAATGTCTTTCTTGAAGTCCTCTAAGATTTTCTTTATGTATTTGGGTGCTCCTATGTTGTGTGCATATATATTTACAATGTTTATGTCTTCTTGGTGGAGTCTTCCCTTGAGTATTATGAAGTGACCTTCTGTGTGTCTCTTTATATCTCTTTTTTTGAAGTCTATTTTGTCTGATATGAGTATTGCTACCCCAGCTTTTTTTTTTCCTGTCCATTTGTTTGGAAAATTTGTTTCCAGCCCTTCACTTTCAGTCTGTGTATGTCTTTTGTCCTCAGGTTGTTCTCTGAAAAGAAACAAATCTGTGGTGGAAACATTAGCACCTTAAATAAAATTTTTAATTTAGATAATGAATCCAATAACATGTCCACTGTCTGTAATTGATAACCTGTCTGGTACATAATAGATGCTCTATAAATACATATTAACTCTTTGATTTAAACACAGATTACTGTGTTTAAGTCCACATTCATGGTTTTGCTGTCAGAGTAAGGTACAAGAGGCCAGAGCTGTAAATCAAATTGTCTGGCAGGCTGAGTGTCTGTGGTTACTAGCAAACAACTTATCTCTCATGCCTTAAATAATCAAGTTGAAGATATCAATGACTGTGTGCTGAACCGGTAAAACAATTATTGCCTTTGGCTTCCAAATGTAAAAACTTTAGGAATATGGCAGAAGAAAAAGTATATTCTAGAATGTAGCAGGAAGCCAGGTATAGTCATGCATGATAACTGGAAATAAGTTCTGTTTACATCACATTTTGTATTGACAAGACACACCCATTTCCTCCAATGCCAATGATACACATGATCTATGATCCCAGCACATACACATGCAATTCACTCTAGGGTAAAAGTATTAAAGGGAAATAGCCAATAGCATCCATGCTTCCCATTATAATAAAGTCTCAAAAGATGTATTACCTTATCAAACATGATGGCTGTGACAGAACTCAAAACTAAATAACTCATTAGCCTTTTCTATAACATTATATAACATAACTCTAATCATTCTGTATATAATATTCTGGGAGTCTTTTCCCCCCTTTTTTAAAAAAGGTTTTATTTATTCACTTTTGGAGAAGGGAAAAGAGGGAGAAAGAGAGGGGGATAAACATCAATGTGTGGTTGCCTCTCCCACACTCCCTACCAGGGACCTGGCCTGCATGTGCCTTGACCATGAATTGAATCAGCAACCATTTACTTCTCTGGCTGGCACTCAATCCACTGAACCATAGCAGCCAGGGTATATGCTGGGAGTCTTAAATGGAGGAGAAACTCCACAGAATCCCTTATCAACACTTGTCACTTTAACTCAGGTATAAATAACAATAACAAAGAACACCTAATCTTCCCTTTGTATAGTTTATGGCAATGGCATCAAACTCATTTTCACCAAGGGCCACATCAGCCTCCTGGTTGCCTTCAAAGGGCCAAATGTCATTTTAGGATTGTGTAAATGTAACTACTCCTTAACTAGGGGCAATGAGCTCCACGCTGCCTATGGGTAGAAACAAGGTGCCAGGCTGGATAAAACAGTGTGGAGGGCCAGATTCGGCCATTGTGTTTGCTACCTTTGGCTTATGGGATTGCTGCTCTTATGATTTCTGTTTGAGTAAAAATGTGTAAAAAGTTAAAGGAGCCCATGTTGACATAGTGGAGAAAATTGGTGGCCTGATATTGAAAAACACCCTTCAATATTACCCAGACTACACTGCACAAAAAAAATCTGGGCTTTTTCTTTGGAATGCTTACGAATCAGAATAGGCCTGGCTAGAAAAGATACTGATACTTAACTAGAAGGCAACAAAATGTAATAAAATGTTCCTAGACCCAAGAAGTATGTGGGGGGGTTGTATTTTAGAGAGGAGATTGTATTTGATTGAGGTTTATAAATCCTACAGTGAACGTGCTATAATGAAACACACATTATGCTGCCTTTGAGCAATAAACTGGAGGACTGAAACCTTAACTTGCCTGTTTCTGGGTGTGTGCCTCTTTCTAGCAATTAACTATGGTGGTTTTATTATGGCCTGTGGAATTGCTAATCAATAGGGTGGGGTGCTAGTTACAGTCCACAGCTGATTCTGTGTGCCTGCATAATGCCCACAATTTTGCTCCCAGCTCTTTGGTCTAATATGTTTATGGTTGTTTATGGCTCACAGTCAGATAAATCTTCTATTTACAGCTCATTCATCCTTCTTAACATTTTAGCAAATTCAGGCTGAATGTTCTGAGGGTGGGAAATAAACCCAAACTTCCCCTGTCCCTCTTGCCCTCTCAACATATCAAACCCTTCTTCCTTTAAAAAGCTCACAAGCCATATTTTGTCACACTCCAAATTTTCATTTAACTGGTTTCACCTGATCCATGAGATTATGCTACTAGAAATTTAAAAGGTAAATGTGTAATTCTAATATATTTTCAGCTTTACAGGGAACTAGAGAATTCTAGTGTTTGTCCTAGTTCTTTGGAAATAGGGTAGGATGGGCATGGGAGAAAGTCAATAACCAGTTGTGAATATTGTCATTACATTAATGGAAATCCAGACTCGAAAATTAATATCAGTTAACAGTGTCACCAATATGCAATTAACCAAGTCTCCCAAAACTAGTTTAAATCCCATGTTTTTCATATTTTTTTTGCAAATAGAGTGCCATCACATTCCTAGACCTATGTACATCATTAGTAATAATAAGTCAAGGGATTGTTCAGATCCATGCTTTTTGAAACCAGTGCTCTCAAAGCCTGTTGGTAAATTTTGATAAATATTACAAAACAAAATTTGTTTGGTCTTAATTCAAGATAAAATGTCCCATGACACCCATGAGTCAATGCTCTCCAGCCAAAGACTACCAGAAACACACTTACCATTGAGTCTCTTTAAACTTTCTTGGTTCATTGCAATGAGGTGACAGCACACCATGGGGAATTGTGGGGACATTTCAGTGAAAAGAACTTGTTACAGGAATTAGGCTTGCATTAATTTACTCTGGGGAGGGCTTAAGTACATAGGGATTAGGTTCTCTCAGAAAGCAGTGGTAATTCTGTGATTGGAACTCAATAATTTTTATGTAGGATGCACAAGTAATGCAGTGGGGCTAAAACTGTAGATGGTAAAGAAGTATCACTCATTTACCAAAATAGTAGGCATTTAGTCATTTTTGTGGTTTGGAAAGTGTGCTTGTTTTTGTCTGTGCTCAGACATGATTTCAAAGTGGTCTTATTTTACCTTGCGCTTTCATGGTCATAGAGTGACCTTGTCTGATGTTGGTGTTTTGAGAAATGTATTTATGTTCAACAGAACACCCAGGTATACCTGTGAGTATCATATAAGCAATAAGCAGACAGCAGTAAAGGGCCATGATTTTCTTTCTCACAGATTTTGTTAAGGGAAGAAAACTGTCATGAAATCTCATAAACAATAATAAAGATTCTCAATGCCAAAAAATTCATGCACCACCATACCTAATACAAAGAATAGTTCATGTTTTCTCAAAGAACTCCAGCCTGTTTTCACAGTCTCTAAAACAAAGACACACATGTTTCTGGTTATCATGTCTTCAGTTTTCAAACTTATTTCTTGCTGCTGATATGAGGTTCCTTTTACTTGGTTACTTTTCTTGCAGAACTAAGCAAAAAAGTAAAAATTGTGAAGAATAAAAAGATACATAATTTTTAAAGTCATATTTTAAAAGTAGGGAGAGTGAGGTTTTCCCTATTTATTGATCTCCAAACTGAACTAACAAGCAAATGAAGACAGACTCATAGATAATAGCCTGACAGCTCAGGCAGGAGGTTTGGAGGGGTGATGAAGGGATTGGACAAAAAAATATAAAAGAAAAAAAGAGAAAGAACTCATGGACACAGACAACAGTGTGGTGACTGCTGGTGGGTGGGTATATGCAAAAGAGGTATAGGGGGATAAATGGTGAAGTAAAAATAAAATTTAAAAATGTTATATTTTATAGTTAGGGGGGAGTGAGTTTGATACCATACTTAATCAACTCCAAATAAACCTATACTCTATTTCTTATGTATACAGAAAAATGTGTACATTTAAAAAATGCACACAACATTCCTTACTAAACCTATAGTAGTGAGGAAGATATAGACATAAAGTAAGTGTTCCAAGGGAAAATACCTAAAAAATTAGACTTTACACCCTAGGCACATATACTTCAGGATTCTGGTACAGAGTTCTAAAGGCCATTCATCTTTCCTGACATCATATCTTTACTCAATAAATATTTATTGAATATATGACATTTATTTAAATATTTATTGAATACCCAGTACACACAGGAGTAGACTCCATGTCCATTAGTATGGAAGAATGAATAATCTTAAAAGTTCTTCTTTTTCAAATTGGATGAACTAAAACAAATATAATTATAAATGAATTGCTGGGCTTGTAAAAAATAAAGTAAATCCCTAAGGGGTGGAGGAGAGAGGGAGGGAGGAAGGGAAAGAAACTAAGTGAGAGAGAGAGCAGAGTCATAGGCAAAAAAAGCAGACCACAGCTGGATTAGAGACTATGCAGATATTGGAAACCCACATTTGGGAAATTAAGATATACATTGGGTAATGGAGATTAAGCCTTGGGCCAGAGAAAGAGTAAATTGGGTGCCCAAACTGATATACCTGCTGCAGAATAGAAGGACACTACACCTTACTGTACACTTTTTAAAAATCTACCTGATGGCAATGGAAGCCCAGGAGGAAAAAACCTCTCTTTGTTATAGCTCCAGTGAATAAATAATATCTCATGAAGTTGGTAATAGTCGTCTTTCACTATGTCTGAGGTTTATATTTACATCATTCTCAGGATGCCCCAAACCAAGAAGTTAAAGAGATCTTGGATTGATAACAACCATTGGCACCTGGAAGAAGCACTCACAAATCCCCTCTGGAGGAAAGCATCATTAATTTGGAGCCACAAAATTCACACAAAATTAAGTCAGTCAGAACAAAATCATGCTTACAATTAGCAGAAATAAGCAAATGCTTATTTAGACACTCAGAGACTTCAAATATCAAAATTCTATTAAACAAGATAAAAACAGACATACTTGAAAAGAAACACAGTAGAATATCTAGAACTAAAATGTGATTGAAATTAAAAATCACTTGGATGAGTGAAAAAGATTAGGCAAAACTGAAGAGAATACATGGACTGAATGATTAAACAGAAATAAACACCCTGAGTAGAGATACAAAATATGGAAAACATCAAACAGAAATACAGAAATAATAATGAAATAACTTTACATATGTGTAACTGAAGTTCTAGAGAGAATTAAGAAAATGGTGGAAGTCATATTCAAAGAAACAATAGCTGAGGAATTTTAGAATTAAAGACATGCAACCTCTGCTTTGGAAAGTATAGTGTATCCTAAGCATACTTAGACACATTGTGATGAAACGATAAAACAACAAATATAGAAAATGATCTTAAATGCAGCCAGAGAGAAGAGATGGGCAACTAACAAAGACATTTGGACTGAGAATAGGATTCTCCACAGGAACAATGACCCCAGAAGTCAGTAAAACAGTATCTTCAAATTACTGAGGAAAATAAATCAATCTAGAATTGTACAGGTATCAAAACTATCTTTTAAAAAAGATTTTATTTATTTTATTTCTTAGAAAGAGGGAAAGGGAGAGAAATAATGTGTGGTTGCCTTTTGTGTGGCCCCTACTAGGGACCTGGCCAGCAACCCAGGCATGTGCTCTGACTGGGAATTGAACTGGTGACCCTTTGGTTCACAGGCTGGTGCTCAATCCACTGAGCCACATCAGCCTGGGCTCAAAACTATCTTTAGAAAGTTGCAATAATATCTCAATGAAAAATTATGTCTACCACTAACAAATGCCCACTAAACCAAAGTCTGGAAGATGTTCTTCAGTAATAAAGCAAATTAGCCCAGAAGTATGCAAGAAAGAATGTTAAATGGGTAAACTGGTAAACAAGGGGGGGGCAAGTTTACAGAATAGAGAGTAAAAATAATAATAATTACTAATTATGGGGCTACAAAATAACAAATAGTTGTTAACAACAGTACATAAGATTGGAGAGGGTCATTAAAGTTCAAGTGTTATAAGATTTTTATATTGTCTGGTGGTGGTTTAAAACACTATGTTTAGAATTTGATTAATACACATGAAAAAAATTTAAGACAAGCCACTAATATAGGAGAACTACAGTATATAATTACCAAACAAGTAGACGAAATAAAATGTATTTTTATTTTATTTTATTTTTAAAGTATTTTATTTATTTATTTTTAGAGAGAGGGGAAGGGAAGGAGAAAGAGTGAGAGAGAAACATCAATGTGTGGTTGCCTCTCATGTGTCCCCCACCAGGAACCTGGCCTGCAACCCAGGTATGTGCCCTGACTGGGAACCGAACCAGTGACCCTTTGCTTCACAGGCCCATGCTCAATCCACTGAGCTACACCAGCCAGGGCAGAACAAAATGTATATTTAAAAGAAGCTCTGTCAATCAACAAGATTTAAAAAATGAATGTGAAAATAAAAGAATAGAAAAAGTAGACAAATAGAAAATTTAAAATAAGATCATAAAAATTAATCTAAATTCATTCATAATCACAATAAATTGAAGTGGCTTAATAAACAATGCAATGGCAAAGTACTTTATGGATTGGTACAAATTAGTGGTAGAAACATTCTTGGTTTTTTTTTCAGATTTTTACTCTAGATCTATCATTGAGATGTTTATCTAAGTCACTTCTGAGAATGTTTCCTAACTTACTCACCTATGGGCTAATGAGTTCCATAAGTTTGACCCCTACATTGTGAAGAAAATTTGCCTTCCATTTATTGTAAAATGACCCAATGAGACTCAGAAAATGTCCACTGAGGCCTAATGTTTTGAGAGTCACAAAACATTGGTTGATTCCCTTTTCCAACTATTTTAAGATTACACAGATATCAATCCTATTACTTCTCATCTCTCCCGTCTGAGTAAAAAGGTATCATCTGTACATTCTGTCCAGAGAGTTAGTTGTCCAGGCCCACTCTACCTCATTTTGGAAGCAGGGAAATAATCCAGATGTTGTTTGATTCATTGTTGTAAAATTCAAATTTAGAAAATGAAGACTCATTGATCTCAGAAAAATAATTTCAGTAACAGAAGAAAGTTTAGTCACTAAATACATAAATAAATAAAATAGTGATATTAATTTTTTATAAATTTCTTCTAGAAAACCATTTCCAAGCTGTCTGACCAAAGAAATCACTCAGAAAATATGTAAAAATATTGTTGCTATTTCCATGAAATAATAAAGTAAATATTTTGGTTAAAAAATACAATGATCAATATATTAGTTCTGCAACTAGCATATAGAAATATATGCTAATTGTTATTACCTTTAACATATTTTAACATGAAATTTATTTCTCATATAATGTATAACTATAATAATAATTTAATAAGGAATAGTAATTGTCTTTAAATATTATTAGTATATCAATATATAAATTCCTAAATAATGCATTGCTTTTGGTTTGGAAACCAAATGTTTATACAAAGGAAAGTTGAAATGTTCCTTAATGTTATGTCATCAAAACAGGTAATGATTGACTTTTTTCAGCTCTTGCACTTGGTATTTAAAAGAGAACTTGCTTATTTTTATAATTCCATTGCTCTCTTTCTAAGTGATAACCTAAGAAGCTAGGTATTGATATTTTATTCACCAGCTTTTCTCTCCTACATAACCTACTGGGTTTGTAGTTTCATTTCCACTGAAAGAAAGAGCAAAAGTGGTTATAATTAATATTCTATTTCTTTTTAACATCAATCTGTCATTCAAAAAACTTTTGGTATACTGAACAAGAATTTGATCACACAAGAGCAACTTATGTCTCTAGTAAAAATGCATTTCAAGGTACATGCAGTATTATTATTTTTTTTCAGTCTACTTATTGACAGTTAAAATTTTAACATTGTTGTTACTGATGCCTCCTGCCATAAGCTAACATTGTTATTAGTATATAAATTTATGTGAATATATGATTTAAAATAAAAATTATAAAAATGGAAAATGGTCATAAGTATTTATTGTATTTTTATCCCCAGACATGCACATTCAATGTATGCTACATGAACTCTATTACTGTAGTGGTCAACTCTATTATCTCACACACTACACCTATTTACTATCCTTTATTCTCACCTTACCTCAGAATCTGACATCCCAAAACCTCACTGCTTTCTAGATCCAACCCAAAATCTTTCCCTACCCAACAAGAGTATTATCTCCATTCTGCACTTTCTAAAAAGTGACTAGTTGGGTGGTATATCATGCTTAACACTATACATAGCCAAACGATCTCCCCTCTCTTCTTTACCAGCTGATACTGTAAATAGCATAGAATACTCTCTTGCTGTTTTAAACCATTTTGCCTTACCTCTCCAACTGATCACAAAAAAGAGTAGGTGGAAGCAGTAAACACCAGGATACATGAAGGAGACTACACCACTGAACCTCACAGGTATTCTACCACAGAAGCTCACACCATAAACCCAGGGAGCCAGAACAGATCAATTAAGAAGGTCAGGCTAACAAGAAGAATCTTACAAACAATGGGAAGACAAAGAAACAATCCCCAAATAAAAGGAAAGGAAGAAACGTCAGAATGAATGCTAAATGAAATAGAGGCAACTCAACTATCATATATTGAGTTCAAAGCAATGGTTATCAGGAAGCTCCATGAACTCACTACAAATTACCAGAAACTACAGGGAAACTACAATGAACTCACTGCAAACTAAATCAACATGAAAAAGGAAATAGAAACTATCAACAAGGGCCAAGAGGAAATGAAGACTACAATACCTGAACTGAAGAACACAGTAGAAGGAATCAAGAGCAGGATAGATGAAGGAAAAGATCGGATCAGTGAGATGGAGGACAAAGTAGAAAAAAACACCCAGAAAGAGCAGGAAAAGGAAAAGAGGCTCAGAAAGAATGAAGAGGGATTAAGAGAAATACAAGACAATATGAAACATAATAATATTCAAATAATAGGGATACCAGAAGGAGAAGAAGAGCAAGGGATAGAAATCCTATTTGAAAAAGTAATGATGGAAAACTTCCCTAATTTGATGAGAGAAAAGTCATACAAATCCAGGAAATGCAGAGAATTCCAATCAAGAGGAAGCCAAAGAGGCCCACTCCAAGACACATCATAATAAAAATGGCTAAATTCCCAAACAAAGAGAAAATCTTAAAGGCAGCAAGGGAGAAAAAGGAAATAACATACAAAGGAGCTCCTATAAGATTAACTACTGACTTCTCAATGAAAACGTTCCAAGCCAGAACAGAATGGCAAGATATATTCCAAGTAATGAGAACAAGAGGCTTGCAACTAAGGCTACTACATGCAGTGAGGCTTACAATCAAGATAGAAGGCCAAATAAGAGCCTTTCTAGACAAAAGAAGTCTAAAAGAATACACTTCCACCAAGCAAGCTCTGCAAGACATGCTAAAGGGACTGCTTAAAGGAAAGGAAGGAAGAGAGAGAGAAAAAGGGAGGCGGGGGGGAGAAAGGAACACTGGTACAGAAATGACAATGAATAAGAACCTATCAATAATAAACTTGAACAAAAATAACATTAAACATAAATGGATTAAATGCTCCAATTAAAAGACATAGAATAGCTGAATGTATAAGAAAGCATGACCCACACATACACTGCCTACAGGCAACCTACCTCAGGACAAAAAGCCTACACAGATTGAAAGTAAAGGGCTGGAAACAAATTTTCCAAGCAAACAGACAGGAAAAAAAAAAAGCCAGGGTAGCAATACTCATATCAGACAAAATAAACTTCAAAAAAAAGGGCCATAAAGAGTGACCCAGAAAGTCACTTCATAATACTCAAGGGAAGAATCCACCAAGACATATACATTGTAAATATACATGCACCCAACATAGGAGCACCCAGATACATAAAGAAAATCTTAGAGGACTTGAAGAAAGATATTGACAGCAACACGATTATAGTAGGGGATTATAACACCCCACTGTCAAAAATGAACAGATCTTCCAAACAAAATATCAACAAAGGGGAGGGAGGTGGGGAGCACTGGGGGGTGGTCTGGGATGGGAGTAAAAGACAGAAAACTGTACTGAAAAACAATTAAAAAATTTTGAAGGCAAAAAAAAAAAAAAAACACACACACCACTGAATTCCTGCGCAAACACAGGGAGAAGACTGTAGGAAATACTAATTTCTGAAAGCACTAATAAGGTCAAGAAATTCTTCTCTCATGGGGAATATTAATGAGCACATTATGTGTTATGGGATCATAAATCCTATGAGAACATAAACTTGGTCATCCTCTAGTCTTATAAAGCAGTTAGAGTAGAACTCTGTGTTGCAGTCATTGCAAATGGCCCTAACTCTTTGCCTTTTCCTACGTTGATCCCCTTTGCCATATGACTTTGTAGTGACCTTCCACTCTGCCTCTAGTCTCAGCCATGTGGCTTGCTTTGGTTAGTAAGAAGTCAGAAAATATGACCAAAGTGATGTTTGAAAAGATGGTTTTCAGTTGTGTTTGTCTACTTTTGCACTTTTGCCATTGTTATAAGAACACACCAAGGCTAGACTGCTAACGGATAAAAGGTGTGTGGAGCAGTGCTGGCTCACTGCCATTACCCTAGTCGATACCACCTGAAATCAGCAAGACAAGTTCTACATTCATCTATGAGCCTCCAATAATAACAGAGCTGCTTAGGTGGCCTGCAGCTGATGGCAGAAGCATGAGAAAGCCTGGGTTAAAAAAAAAAAATTCAACAAAGATATTGTGGCATTGAACAAAGCCTGAGATTCAATGAACTTAAATGACATGTATAGAGACCTTCATTCCAAAGAAGCTAAATACACATTCTTTGACAAAACACATGGAACATTTTCAAAGAAAACCCATATGATAGGACACAAAACAATCCTCAACAAATTCAAGAAAAGTGAAATCATACCAAGCATTTTCTCTGACCTCAAGGGACTGAAACTAGGAACCATTCCCAAGGGAAAAAACCCAAAACACTCAAAATCATGGAGATTGAATAACATGCTATTAAACAATGAATGGGTCAAGCATGTAATTCGAGAAGAAATAAAAAAGTTTCTGGAAACAAATGAAAATGAACTCATGACAACACAAAACTTATAGGACACAGCAAAGGCAGTCCTGAGAGGGAAGTTCATAGCAATACAGGCCTACCTAAAAAAGAGAGAAACATTTCAAACAAACAACCTAAACCTACGCCT
>PVKM010039852.1:0-13634 GCA_004027735.1 Carollia perspicillata | reverse complement strand
TATTATTTTCCCCAAGGCAGAGAAACTGCGAATTGACTGTGCATCATTTCAAATGATGAGATTACATTTTCTTTCTGGAAGTATACTTTGGGTGCTGTGCTGTTTATCACCTGATAGATGTTTGTACAGTAAACCTCTGTACAACGAAGAAAGAGTGAGGCGGGAAAGTCTGATAAATTCATAAGGATTCTGTGATGTCATTGCAAGCTATTCAACTTATGATTCAGAATTTGAACAATAGCATGTGCTGCTTTATTATTTATGATGAAAGAAACAAATTGCCATACTTTAGCATCAGAAACCTTTGCTTTAGACATAATTTTATAATTTGACAAGGTGGAGGGTACAAAAACTGCTTTATTGGGTCACCTTACTTCTATTTGCACGAGTGTGATCTGTTCCTGTGAAACATATTGAGTGTGAATTGATGGACTAAGTGTTGAATTCACTATTAAAAATATCAATTTAAAACATGCTATTGGTTAAGAATTAGTACATTATATTGATAACTGCCAGGTACCACTGGGTGAGTGTTAGGTACCTAGGTTTTATAAAAACAACTGAGCATTATAGACAGTCACCAAAGTAAGATGCTTATACACAGTTGACCTGATTATGCATAAACATTTATCAGCTAGAGGTTAGGGAAAAATAAATGATACTTTTAGGCTTTTTGGGGGTCTCTCTTGAGATAGTATTATTCAATAAGCATGTATACCAAAATTTTTCTCTTTCTTGAGAAAAAATTCAGTTGAGGAAATGAAAATAAGCTGTTAGAGTTTAAAATGTAATAATAATGAAAACAAAAATAATGATGATTTTTGCTTTGAAATAACTTTTAAACTTAATACCTTATTTAATCCTATAATAACTATATAATATAAATAAGATAGCTATTACTAACTTTATTTACAATAAAAATAACTAAGTCTATATAAGATTACATGTATCTCAAAATATTTCTTCAACCTCCTAGAATAATAGGGATGAATTTCAACACTTCTGACTCAATGCCTTTGTATCCTGTTGCTGTAATTGTTATTATTTTACTATAGGGCTATTTATATCCTGCCACGAATGATCTCAGGAAATATTTCCTCAGGGTTTTTGACATCTCAAATAATATTCAGCTGTTTGAGTGATGTCTCATTGCCAGAATTCCCTAAATTACAAGGAAGTTTTATTTGGATTTTCCTAACCAAAAAGAAAAATGGCTCATGTTTCCTCAAATCCACTCATCAAAATACCTTCAGTTTCATGCTGGCTGGTACAAAAAAAGATTTAAGAGTCACGCATGAAAATCTGCCACACCTTATGTATTAAGCATTAGAGATTTCAGATAAAAATTCTATAATTAAGTGACAGTTTTTATCTTCATAAATGTCAGAATGGTATAATCATGTGGTGTCTCATCACTATTTGTCTTATGCTAACAAAAGATACAATACAGATGCAAATTTTTTTCAGGCTACACCAGAAATTGATTGCAGTGATTTCAACCTTTAAGGAGAGGGGAAATTATTTTGTTCTTTTGAACTATTAAAAAATACTTGTATTACTTAAAAAACAAGTTAAAAATGACAATACTCAGCCCTGGCTGGTGTAGCTCAGTGGATTGAGCACAGGCCTGTGAACCAAAGGGTCACCGGTTCGATTCCCAGTCAGGACACATGCCTGGGTTGCAGGCCAGGTCCCCAGTAGGGGACACACGAGAGGCAACCACACACTAATGTTTCTCTCCCTCTCTTTCTCCTTCCCTTCCCCTCTCTCTAAAAGTAAATTTAAAAAATATTTTTTAAAAAATGTACAATATGCATGTAAAGGATTGAAACTTGAGAACTGCAACCTCATCTTTCGAAAACCCTAGAACACAGTGTTGCAAGGGGTCTGCAGGGCAGGGCCGCAGCCTGTATGTGCTGGTCAGACGAGTCTGCAGTCATGGAAGAGCTACAGCCAGGAACCACCACCAGGGGACCGATTTTCTGAGTGAATGAAGGACTTGATAATAAAGTGAAAATGAAAAACGAAAGGGCGCACATGCTGAAAGTGATGAGGGACATCAGCACTTCCATATTCAAAAGAATGTATGTCAGGTTGTTCTGATAGTTAAAATCACAACCAACAAAAATACCGATTCGATTTCTGTTCAAATATATGTCTCCTTTCAGGTGTATATTTTACATTTGTTTATTCTTACTGCCCTAGTCTTCAAGACGTATGCTTAAATCACTGTTCAAAGGTGCATGAGACACATATTTTTTTACAGATGGGCAGGAAGGTCTCCCTGACTTTTAGGTCCACAGACAATTCCCAGATAGATTTTTCTGTCTGTGAGGGGTGTGGCGGGGTAAGGGTCTTGAGCTGATGTTGAAACTGTGGTATTAAGAACTAAGGTGCAGAAGCCTGGCTGGTGGATACTCCCCTATTTCTTCACATTTGTAGATCACTTAGTAATGGCAAAAGTCACATTTCGAAACATTCCAAATCTGTGGTCTCACTTTCACAGCAGTGGTCAGGCTAACTCCTGAGAACGGGAGTGGCCCTTGCATTCTGAGAATTTGGAGGAGGTGCAGTGCTCACTCTGATGTGAGAAAATGCAAAGGAGTGATATGGAAACAATCTCTGGGCACTTACTGAAGCCTCCATCGAGTGCATGATGTACAAAAACACTACATACAGTACAAGGTTGGTTGAGTTCACTCTATACCACGCCCTGTGCTGAGTGCCTTACCTGCATCATTTCCCTTCATCCCTACAAGCAATGTGACAGGAAGGTTATTATTATCTTCACTCGTAGGTAAGTTTATTGGAGCTCTTAGAGGAAAAGTAACTTGTTTACGGTCACATGATTGGTAAATGGCCATGTACCAGGCTCTCACAACACATAAAGGCAAAGCAAAAAAATTTAATTTTAACTAAGATTATCATGCCTTTCCTCTTCCCACACCACCTTCTCCCATCTCATTCCCCTAAAGCACACTCAGTGGTTTCTACATCTTTTTTCCTCGGAGGTTGAACCTCCTTTTCTCTTGCATTTCTCTTATATATTATATCTTTTGCCCTACATTCTGGAAGTTCAAAAAATTATTTGCAATAATTACATTTAATAACATTTTCATTAAATTATGGAAATATGATTAGTGAAACTTTTGGTCTTTCAGGGGTTTGGCGGACAGATTCTAGGGTGGTCATCCCATGATCCTGCTCCCCAGTGTCTTGCTGAGTGTGGGCAGGACCTGTGATTTGCTTCTAAACAATAGGAGAAAAGCCTCCTAATTGCACTGTGTTCCATAATATTCCATCTTGCTGGCCGACAACTCTACAGACTCTCTTTACCAGCTTGATAAAGTAAGTGGCCATGCTGGAGAAGCCTTCTTTGCAAAGAAATTCAGAGACCCCCTAGCAACTATGAGTAACCTCTAAGAGCTGAGGGTGACCCTAGTTGACAACTTGCAAAAATCCAGGGCCTGTAGTCCTACAACCAAAAGGAAATGAACTCTGCCAACAATCTAAGTGAATTGGGAAGTGATTCTTCTCCAGTTTAGCTTCCAGATGAGTATCAGGCTCAATCGATACCTCAATTGCAGCCTTACCAACCCTGAACAGAAGATCCAGCTGAGCTGTGGCCAGATTCCTGTCCCACAGAAAATGTTAGATAGTGCATTTGTGTCATTTTAATATGCTAAAGTTGTGGTAATTTGTTATGAAGCAACAGATAACTAAAAGAGGATTCTGTTCTTGTTTTATTACTCATTTTTCTTAAATATATACGTTTGAGTAATTTTAAACGTTTTCTCCTTTTTCCTGAATTATCTCTATTTCCTCTGGTGATAACTTTTGTTTAATGCCTTCACTTTTTTTCATGCTGCTGGTTCAGTGCCCGGTGACCTCTGGTTGTCCACTTGTTTTAAGTCAGAAGGACTAACTAAATATGTTTAATTTTTTGCTACTTTGGTTTAATGTTTTCTACTTGAAATTCTCTCTTAGGAGTAGGAATCCTGCCTAGAGACTCTGCAGAGTGTGATGAACTGTTGACTAAGAGCATAAAAAATTGTGCTCAACAGTACAGGACTTGGGCACAAGGATAAGAAACCAGTCGGACCACAGATGCTCATCTGTGAGAAGCTTTCATTCTGGGTCACCAGCATCCACTAAGCTGGAGGGCTCAGTTGTCCTCTAATGTTCTGGTCAGCCTTTTAGGACAAATGCTCACTGACTTTGCTTTGGGTAAAAGGGTGAGGAAGGATAATGAAAATTCACTTTTCGCTTTTACTCTCCAAGGGTAGGACCAGCAGCTTTCTGCTCATCTTGGCTGCAGCCTCCTCATAATTGTTTGGGCTATGGCTCTCTCTGGCTGTTTCTTCTATTAATAAGCTTTAGTCATTTTCAGTCTTCCAGAAATATGTTAAATTCTGTATTCCATTGTAATAGCCCACTTCTGTTCTCTTGGCTTTCCTTTTCCTAGCTATTTCCTTATTCCTAGCTATCGGTGAGTGTGTTAGTTTGTTAGGGTTGCTGTAATAGAATAGCACAGACTGGGTAGCTTGAACAACAGTAATTTATTTTCTCACACTTCAAGACTGGAAGTCCAAGATCAAGGTGCTGTCTGGGTTGCTGTTGAGGCATCTCTCCTTGGTTTAAAAATGGCCACCTTCTTCCCGTGTGGTCATATGTCTGTGCACATAAGCCCCTGGCATCTCTTTCTTGTCTTACAAGGCCACTGGTCCTATTAGATTAGGACCCCACACCTATGACCTCATTTAACCTTAATTACTTCCTTAAAGGCTATGAATCCAAATACAATCACATTGGGGGTCCGGGCTTCAACCTATTGATTTTGGAAGGACATAGTTAAATCCACAACGGTGGAGCTTTTCAGGAGCCCACCAACGTAAACTGAGAACCACACTCCTTGCTCAAGAGCACTGTGCTGTGTTGCTGGACTATTGGAGGGCCTGGTACTCTGTGGACAAGTGTCCGAATCCTTAGGAGAAGAGAGCTATTCAAACAACAACAAAAAAGTTAAACAACAGTAAAAATCAGTAAGCAGCAAAAAAAAGTATATATGGACTTATTGTGATAGTGAGCACCCAGGCAAAGCTGCTTTCTCCTTTCAACCTTGAAACAATGAATAACAACAGAGTGAACAAGAGAGAAGCATTTTAAGTGGAACCATATGGCCTCCTTGGGAGGCAGCATTGGGCGCAGGGCGCACTGGCGGCTCCAGGGTTCTCTGGGTGTAGATCAGTGAACTGGGAGCCAGCAGCCAGCAGCCGGGAAAAGCAGCAGGTGCAGGACACCCTAGGTATTTTCTCTGAACTAGAGGAAGGGATTTGGAGGTGCTGCATTCCAGGGAGCCAGCTGGTGGAGCCAAGTCACAAATTGCTGTTCTCTTATTTCTGAGTGTGACCCTGCTGTGGCTCTGGGCTGGCCTGGGAAACACCTGTTGTATGTAGTTATTTGGGCCCATGGACTGATTTAGGCTGCTGCAAGCTGAGGGCCCAGAAGTTACCAGCAATAAAAATAACACACTTTGGCCAAGTAATGGCTCCTGTATCTTTTAGCAAAACTCACTCCTCTCCACAAAGGATTCTTCCGTTCAGACACAGATCCCACGTCAGGCCTCTAATATGACATAATGTCTTTTAAAGTAATCGCATAAGTGAAAGAAAACACATTAAGTGGCTAAAATGCTTTGACTATAAAAACAGATGATAGTTTTTACTTATCTCTTAGCAACACTCAACATTTTTCCATTTCAAGCTCAGTATTTACAGGTAACTTCAAATTATGACCCATTTTCTCTCTTACATTGATACATTTTACCTTTAACAGCACTTTACCTTTAATTTTATCAGGGTTAGGTATTTTTAGTATCCCACATACTTTTCATGGTGGTAGAGTTCTGGTCCTCTTTGTTTAAAGTCACACATGATTTTGTATCACAGATCTTCCTCATCCTATGATGAGGTTATGTCCCAATAAACCTATTATTTAGTTGAAAATATTTTAAGGCAAAATATATTTGATACACCTAATCTACAAAACGTAATAGCTTAACCTAGCCTATCTTAAAACTGCTCAGAATATGTACATTAGCCTATAGCTGGGCAAAATCATCTAACACAAAACCTATTTTATAATAAAGCATTGGATATCTCATGTAATTTATTGAACACGGCACTCAAAGAGAAAAACAGAGTGGGTGTGAGCGCGCTGGTTGCTCACCCTTGTGACTGCGTGCCTGACTGGGCGCTGAGGCTCACAGCTGTGGCCTGGAGGCACAACGGTATCACACTGCATCCCGCTAGGCCAGGGAAAAGATCAAAATGCAAAATTCGCAGTATGATTTCTACTGAATGCATATCACTTTTGCACCATTGTGAAGTAAAAAAATCTTCAGCCAAATCATTGTAAGTTGAAGACCATCTGTACAAGTATAGACAGAGACAGACAAGACTATCCAAATTCTTTATCACTGGAACTTTGTTGTAACTATTTCTTAAAATACTTGTATAACCTCATAGAATTTTCAAATCTGCTCATTTTTGAGGATTTTAAAATATAAAGGCATTTTGGGAGCCTTGCCTTCACAAATTTCTAAATGTTTTTGTCTCTGTCTTTGTAAGTCACCTGGCACTTCAATAAGAAGCAGGGTGTGCAGCCCTCCTGCTCTGGGTACACTCCCCAGCTCTCCGGTGATGTCGTCCGTTCTCTGGGGATGGGGTTGTACCGCAGTGACCTTGAAGCTCAACAGGAAATGTTTTTTAAACAACTACTTTGTACCAAATTCTGTGCTTGGCACTTGGGATACAATGACACATCAATTGTCATAGTATACACCACAGTCCAGTAAGAAATACAACTCAGAAAGCTAATCTCTGTATAACGTGGATCCAAAAATTGGGGAATAGGACAGCAGTTCTCGAAACTTTTGGTCTCATGACTACTGTATACTCTTAAAAGTTAATGTGGACTCCACAGAGCTTTGGTTCACATGAGTTATATCTACAAATCTACAAAGTAGACATTAAAACCGAGAAATTAAAAAATATTAATTAATTAAAAATTACAGACCCCTTGTTTGTTAACATTAGAAACATATTTTATGAAAAATAATTGTGTTTTCTAAAACAAAAATAATCAGTGGTAAATGTAGTATTATTTCACATTTGTGGAACTCTCTGATATTCTTATTAACAGAAGACAGCTAGATTCCCATATCCATGCGTGTGTTCACTGTACTGCAGTACATTGCTTTGTTTGAAATACATGAAGAAATTCCCACAGATATGAAATGGGAAAATGGAGGAGTATTTAAGAGCCTTTTTGGATAACCATGTATATTCTTTGATAATACATCAAAATTAGACAAGTACTAATTTCTTAAAGTTTAGTTGAAATGTGAAATCTAACACTGCCTTTTTGTACTGTTTTGCATTGAAATCTTTTGGTCTGTTTTGCATTTTGATTAGTCATTTTCCCAGGTATGATTTTGTGACATGCTCCATTGGTTGTATGGAAAATACTGTTTCACTGATTTATGCAGACTTTCAAAATATTGACACATTTTACATAATATTTAAAAGTCATTAATATTAACACCGATCCAATACAATCAGTGATTAGAAATGGTCTTAAAGATTGGAAAGCTGTCAAATTCATGGTGGCAGATACATGTTTACCACAATTCTAATTTTCACTGGAAAGATTAAGTTGTCATTGGTAACAAACATTGTCCATTGTTTTCATTGTATAACAGGCTTACTTGGTTCATTTTTGAGAAAATGTCTGCCAAGTATCCAAGTCTGAGTAACTATATTTTGTTGGTTATTCTTTCAAGTAAAAATGGTGCTCCATGGACACAGTCTAGCTACTGGAACCTGCACCTCAGACACCATGCAAATCTTGGAGACAACAGTCCAGCCTCAGTGAGCAGCTGGAGCACCTCGCGTGTACATTCTGCCTCATCACCCAGAATTGAGACATTGCACTTTAGGGCTGAGATGTAACGAAATTAATGCGTTTCCCTGTGAGTGCAGAGCAGTGAAGACTACAGCAACTGTTGGTTCAGGTTGGTGTCGCCGCCTCGACTCATGTTGTCCACCAGCAGGCTCACTCACCGCTGCTTTGGATTGCGAGTACAAACGTCAACACGGTGCAAAAGCAGATAGCAGCATAGCATTAGTATAAAAATATTTTTTGTCCTTGTGGACCCCATAAAATTTCCTTGGAGTCTTTGAGAACTGTTGCTTTAGCAGAACAAATGCAAGCCTGGCCTGGTTGGGGAAGGAGTGGGGTGATGGGAGGGGAGGGGTGAGAGACCGGCGCATGGATGACATGACTCTCCAGCACGATGCCAGAGGATGGAGAGGAGTTATTCAGTGACAGAAGGCAGGGGATGGTGTGTTTTTTATGTCGCTCTATAAAAATGATCACACACTAAATGATTTTCAATGACACCTATCTGTCATCTCACTGTTCTGTAGATCAGAAGTCCAGGTGTGACATGGCTAGGTTCCCAGCTTAGGGTCTCACAAAGCTGAAATCAAGGTGTCAGAGCATCTGTGTTCTCATCTGAGGCTCTGTGGTTGCTGGCAGAACATAGTAGGTTGTGGTGGTAAGACTAAAGTCTCTCTTTTCTGGCTGGCAATCAGCCAGGGGCCGTTCTCCACCACTGGAGCCACCCTGGGATATCTGCTCTGTGGCCCTCCCTAATGTATGGCAGTTTGTCTCTTCAAAAGCAGCAGGCAAGTTCTTTCCCTCCTAATCTCACTTTTCAGAAGGAGCTCCATCCCTTTCCAGAGCTCACCTACGGGTCAGACCCACCCAGGATAATCTCCCTTTTGCTTAACTCAAAGTCAACATTTGGGGAAACTTTATTTTTAAAAATATAATGAAACCTAATTATGGGAGCTAAATTCATTATATTTACAATCCCACTCATATTAAGGGGCTCTACAGTGGTTCTTGAAGGGGCATCTTGGAATTCTGTTTACTGCAGAAAGACACCAAGACCATACAGGCAGAGGAGGTAAGGTCCGTGATTTTCTCACCACTAGGCTATATGTCTGAAACTAACACAGAATAATACTGAATGTAAACTGTAATTGAAAAATGATGAAAACAAATATGAAAAATAATGTATTTCCAATATACTAGATTCTTATATAACTGTATTTAGTCCTTAGGGTTTAAAATAAGGTTTTAGAGATCAATACTCATTCAAGTTGTAAAAACAAAACAAAAGAAAAAGAAATTCGGGAAATCAAAACTTGTTGAGAGAATTCTTTTGGTAAGAGTTAATGATAGGGTAGAGAGGAAATGGATCAGAAAGGGGAGGGAGAAATGATCTACTGCAAAGCTGTCCTGCTGGCTGTTCCCTGGGCTGTCACACCGGGTCGCCCTCCCCACATCCTCCACTTTCCCCAGCGGTGCTGCTCCGTGGCCTCACACAAGGATGGCTCAGAAAGAGCCAAGAGCTGTCTTTCAGATTTCATGGAACAACTTTCTGGAACTGTGCTAACAGAAAGTCTCAGCTGTCACAGTTTACCTAATTGAGAAAAGGTAAAGATCTTCTTGACCTCGGGCAACAAACTTTGTTTCAACACAAAAACAGTCCATTGAAGGAATTCTCACAGTCGTAGTAACTCAGAGACTTGGTCTATGCAGGGAGGATTGTGATTTTCTGTTCACCTGCTCCCAGCCTCCCTGGCTCCAGCTGATTTCACACAGTTATCAAAAGCATCCTCATCAAAACATTGCTTTTAATTAAAGTCCCTTGCCTTCTCAAAAGTCGGGGAAGACTCCTGAATTTCTCTCAGTTAAAAACTACAATTTCTGACCATGGATTTTGAGGCCTCTGACCAGAAGTGCTTTTTTCCTAGCTCATCTTCCTCATTTCTCAGGAATTGTTTTGTTGATTATGACGCACCAGACCAGACTCCTGTGTCGTGGCGTCCCTTGGGGTAGAGAAGCTGAAATGAGGGACAGTGTCAAACCCAGCTCTCTTCAACCGGACCTCACCAGTGGGAACCTGTGAGGCAGACGGAAATGAGAGAAACAGTTATTTCATCTTCTCTGTGAAATCACAGTGTTCTTCAAGACACTTCTCCTATTACATTTTGGATGGCTTTTGCAGAATGGTTCAATTTCACACTTGTTATTTGTAGACATTAGAAGAAAAGCAGAGGGCAAACAAGAAACAACTGACTGATTGAATGAAAACAAAGCAGGGCAATAAAAATTATTTTTCTAGAATATTCTCTGATCTTTGATCATAAATGAAAGTAGAGCCACATTCCTCTTTTTGAGTTGAAGTATTTTTTTCTCCAGCTCTTCATTAGCTTCTCCTCCCTCCTTCCCTCCCTGTCTCTCTTCCTTCCAACACGAACTAATGGTGCTTGCTTGGCATTGAGGCTATAGAGATGAGTGTAACTAGTGTCTCCCATCAAGAAGGGTAATACTTAGGGGAAAGACATGTAAAGAAGTACCAACAATTTTGTGTGATGCAAAGGAGCAAGTGGTCATTTCTTCCTCAGGGGTGTGGTGGTCAGCAAAGTCTCCACAGAAGATTCTGCCTTTCATCTGGACCTGAGAGAATAAGTATTTTGCAGGTGGACTGGTAGAAGGGTTTTCTAGAAAAAGAAACAGTACATGTAGAATGAAAAATGTTGAAACAGTGACAAGTAATTATCTATTCAACATTAATTAGTTATATTCAATTACCTAGGTAGTCATTTATATACCAGTATATTCAAGAGAGAATTTAAGGTCATTTATAAAATGCATACACTAAAATAAGCTAAACCAAAGTGAAAAACAAATGGGTGAGTAAATCACGATGGAGAAAAACTAAGGGTAGCAAAAATAAGATGAGTTTAGTATGTATACAAAACTCATGGTGTATGATTCTGTCCACTTGCCAGAGGAAGACCATACATTTGGACCTAAGCCTGTTGGTACCAAACCGGAAAGAGAGAGAGAGAATCTACTGCAACACTTGGCGCCCATCGGATCAGACCAGCCAGTATTTCAGGAACAGCACAGTTCTAGTGCTGAGAAAAAAGAAGGACTTCTCTCATGGGTCTGCACAAAGAGGAAATTCATTGATTTTGGGGATGACGCCCTCAGCAGCATCTTTATAGTAATGCAGGCCTGAGGCTCATAAAATTATTACTTATAATGCCTTCCAATGTAGGCTCAGGGTATATTTGTAAGACTCCAGTGAGCAAAAGTATTTCTACATTGTTCAAGGGTAAACATTCTTCCAAGACCTTATACTATTTCTTTCTTCTCTCCTCACTCCCTACTCCTTTTTTTTTTTTTAAAGCCAAGCTGAGGGTTGAGTTATATGTACTTTAAAATATTTCCCAGGATAAATTTCTGGCAGTAATGCTATATGAATGTTTGATTGACCACTCACCTGGGTGCTAGCTGAGTGTTTAGCTCTTCCATTGAGTTTCTAAATTTATTCTTATAATGATCTCATCAACTTATTTATCAGTTGTTTTATGATTATTTGACCTATTTCCTCCATTAGCTAATAAAACCCTTGCAGTGGAGGCAGGGGACTACATAATAGCAGTGGGTCAGCCTGCGGTGGGGCTGCCTGCTTTTGGATGGTATTATCTGGTGTGTAGTTGTTCCCCTTTTCTTCCTTTAGCACAGTAATTACTAATTCCTTTAATCTTTTCTGATCTTATTGTCCTTGGACACATTAGTTCTAGCACATAATTCTTTGATTCAGAAACCCTTGCAACTTTTATTTTAATATCCTGCAAATCAATACATTTAAGAGGTATCTAAAAACAAAGATAAAAAATATTCCAGATACCTAAAGGGAGGAAATAATAATAACCTTGAACATTTTGAAATACAGCACATTTATTCAAGTGCAAATCTAAAAGGCTTCAACTATAAAAAGACCAATTAATTTCATTATTATTTAATTCTGTAACACTAACAGCCCATATTAGAGTTACATTGTAATTACTTCCTACCTGTGCAAATCTATCACTGTTCACAAGTCTAGGGTGCTTTTTAAAAATATAAATAGTATATGGTAACCTAAATAATACTTATATCTAAATATGTCAACTCCAAGTTAATCAGTATGTATGTAGCACTATACATGAAAGAGCCAAATTGTTTTAGAAATGTAATGCATCAAACAAAAAACAATAGGAAGCTCTGTCATAAGGTTTCACTGAGTAGCAGTTCTAAGCTATAATCTCAGCTGTACAAAGGGCTGAAAGGTAGGCTATTTATAAAATGATTGCAAAATGATACACCACAAACCGACTTCTCTATGGGAGTTCAGTTGTGGGGAAATGTGTCTCTTCTGTGATGGTCTCAGCATTCTACCCAAGGATCTTTCAGAAAAAATACATGAATGAGCCTTAATTTAAGACCTAATCCAACCTATCTGATGAACTGGTATAAAATTCAAGTACAAAACCATATACCCTTCCAAAAATAAATACTAGAAGACAAAGATAAAAATTATTAATGATGTAATAAAAATAGTTAAAAAGATTTTGGATTGAGGTGTGGATATAATTGGAGACCAACCAATGAGAAAAGCGAAAGTTATTTATTCATTCAGAGCTTGCTGTAACATGGGCGTCAATCACCATCCCTTGCATTTAGCAGAAACTCCAAGGCAGGTAGAGGAATGGAGAAATTTACAGTGGGTGAAGGGAAGTCTTCAGGTGTGCTCCAACCACAGGATGTTGGCCTGAGGAGGCTGTAGGTGGGTCAACTAGACAGGAGGCATCCTTTCTGATTGGGTTGGGTTACATGGTTGGTTTCCTCTGGTTGGTCTTAAGTTGGAGACAGAAATTAGGGAAGCTATCAGTTATAAATCAAGTCCTGGTGATGTGGGGCCTATTTTACTGAGGTTATTGTTTAACTTCCTGGATTATTACTAGAGGTAGCAGTAACTCCCTCCAAGTATGATTTCTGGCTGGCTGACTTCTTGGGCTGGTTCCTGTAAAAGGGGGAGCGGCGGTTGGTTGCTGTAGATTCTAGGTCAGAGTTGAATTTTTATATGTGGTCTGGCCATTGTCAGTTTGTATATCCACTCTCCCAGAGGACAAGAAAGTCCTGAAGGTTACTGCTGCTTCTCTGTTCTTCTAGCTCTGCAGAGATGATTAGATCCAAGAAAAAAAAAGGCTAATACAATGAAATTAAAACAAGTGATTTTTATTCATTAATTTACTATGTAAATTGTCTCTTCCCAGTAGAAAAGCCAGTTTAAGGACTCCAATAAAAACTAGAAACTAGTTTGCTCTCAAGATGGCGGAAGAAGGACAGTGTCAGATTTCAACGTGCTCTCTCTCCTTCTCTGATTGCCGAAAATCTCAGCTACAGGGTGGTTTGTGTAGTTTTAAAAAGCTTTATTCAAATGCTTCCTGAATATGCTCTGGGCTCATGTTGACAGGGTAACATTCAGAAAATTATTAAAGTACCTTTATGTCCTTCTTCCTAGGATAGAGGGAGGGGGACATAAGGGAGATTCACATCTTTACAGTAGGAACACAAAGAAGAGAACTGGGAGAGCAATCAGATTCTTAGAATTTTGCAGCAAAGAAGTAAGCTTGAGAGGCAGTTATTGTTGAGAGAGAAGGGAC
>PVKM010039851.1:0-13616 GCA_004027735.1 Carollia perspicillata | reverse complement strand
TGCCTCAGGGGGGTGGTATGAGGCCTAGTGGAGGTTGCTAAAAAAACTTCCAGTTCTTCAGATGCAATTTGATAGACAGCTGAACTTGCCTATCATCTCGCATCTACTAAGAGGGTTTCAAACATTCTTTGGTAGTTGATAGGGGAACTGTGACCAGGATCTGTATTTCCATAAACTGGTCATTCAAACAACTGTATTGCTAATAGGGGGTTTGTTCAGGAGACATCGAATGGCCGGAAATGAGAAGGAAAATGTCTGTGGGTAAATAAATATAGCTAGATAGTCAAGGCAAAATTCCTACAAGACATGTATTTGGGCATATCTCCGTAAATTTTAAAAGAAGCTAACAATAACCGAAAGCACTTTTACTCGTCCAAATGCCACCCACTAAACACTTAGTCTCTGAGAGAGAAGGGGATACCTGTAAACAAACTTGTGCCTTGGCATCCTTTCAGGTGGGAGGATATCTAAACACCTGTTGTGCAACTGAGAGGTTTATTTACTAATAATATGATTACTACACAGCATTGTTGTGCCAACACCCTTATTGCTATGAAGTTTTAACGGGTAAGTTAAGAGAGAGGCAAGTTAACGTGATACACTTCATTAGTTTATTCACATATAGTGTCTCTTTAATTAGGTGCTAAAGTCTGCAGCCATACCACCCTGAACATACCCCATCGTGTCTAATTATTGAGGCACCATCCATGAATAGGCTTCTGTTGGTATTCGTTCAAGTATGAGAAAACTGAGGCTCAGAGAAGTTAAGTGATTTACTCAAGGATACATAGTTACTAAGTTAAAGAGTGCATTTTAAACTCAGCATTTCCAACGTTACATATAATCTAAGTACTACCTCTCGAAATTAAAATCCGACTACCTATCATAACCTACTTTTAAAATAACATTATCTCATTATCGAAGAGACTCATGCATTGCAATTCAAAATGAGCTACACATTATGTGTTCTCAAACAGAATCAGAATTCCCTCGTTGCATGTGGTTTTATAAATGTGAACCTGATTCCATGGCTAACCAACTAAATCAAACTCTCCAAGTTTGTTTTGTATTTTTTAAAAAAACAAATGAGGTGATTGTGTTTCAGCATAACACACACCATTCCGGAGACCATGTGAGAATAGGAAGCCAAATGGACTCCAAAGTCTTGTCTAGCTCCTCAGCCCTGGAGTCCAAGGTGAAGGCAGACTTCTGCTATTACTCTTTAGATCAGTATAGCCCTTCATATATTGCCAAGTACATCAACTCTCTTATTTGATCCTTGCAATAATCGTGTGAGGAGAGAAGATGTATTATTTCCTTGGTGTTATAGAGTTACAAGCTTTTAAAGCCAAAAGGGTCCTTAGAGATTGTCTAGTTCAACCTCTTCATTTTATAGAAAAAGAATTGGGTAAGGCTTTTGACTTCTGAGCCTAAGGTAACATGACTAACTCTTGGGAAAAAAAAAACAAAAACAAAAAAGAAAACAGGACCAGATCCTAGGTCATTGGAAGTCAGGTTGTCACTTGTCCCAGCAAACACAGCCTAGTAAAAATACATTAAACTAAAACCTGAGTAGTCTTCAAAATATGAAGTCGGGAGAACAGGAGGTAAGAGAAGGGGTGGGGTGGGGGCTGAAGGAAAAAACATCATTCGGATACTCAGATCCAAATTCATGCCGCCTAGAAAAGGCCTTCTTTCACTGGCTGGTGAGATCACATGTACCCCCTTCCCTTGGTATCTGCTCAGTCTAATACGTCTTGTCCTGGTTGAAGTATTTCAGTACTCCAGAGCCTCGCTCACTCAGAGACTCCTTCCAAGCCATCTTGTGTGCTGCATATGTTGGAGTGAGGACTGTTGGGAAATTGAAGGAAGACAACAACATCAGAGAAGAATAATGGTGCCCTCCTATGTTCCAATGTCCCCCACATGTTTTCTGTCATCTTCCCATAGGAAACCCAAATAGGAACCACTCCTTTCGCCTGGCAATACACCTGACTCCTGCATTCTCCAAAAGCAGCAAGAAACAAATGTTCGTGGCTCGCCCAAATGATGAAGCCTGTTGAACCGCGCCCTTTCTTTCTCGCCTAATGTTATTCTGCCTTTCTCCCCTCAAATTATCTCATTGTGCCCGAGCAGGGAACACCTTAATTTTTCACCAGGTTGTATTCCTTCCCAAAGTTCCCTAAGACTTTTGATCACTTTCCTGGAATAAAACATGATGATGAATGGCTCTAGCAGTTGTAGGTATTCTTATTATGGGATGTTGAACATCCTTCTAGGCTCTACAGGGATTGACTGGCATATGTTGTCTCATTTATTCCCCACAATACCTTCCTAATTTTTCACATGAAGAAACTATGAAGGGGAATGTAGTTTACTTTTCTGAATCCCAATTAGGCCTCTTTTCATCTCTCCACTATCATTTCGTAGCAGAATCTGTTTGCCCTGTAGGCATTAGCCAAACTAGATTTTTCTCGGTCTTTTGAAAATGTTCACTTCCTTATTTGGGGGTAGGAGGCATGACGCCTACAAGAAAAAAGCAAAGCATTTGGAGTTATGTGTGTGTGTGTGTGTGTGTGTGGTTTCAAGTCCTGGCCAAACACATGCCTTGTTCTGTAATTCAGACCGGCTAGCTGGTTCACCAGTTTGATGACCACTCCCAGTCTCATCCATTCTCTGTGGATAAAGTACTCTTAGGCTTTGTTGGACTGTTGAACCCATAAGGTTTTTTTTTTTATTAAAAGGTGCAACGAAAGAAACAATGTCTAGTTTTCAGTGTATGTTACTTTCTTCTCAGGTGAGTCCATCAATGCCCACCTGAATAAGAGCAGATGGCCAGAAAATGCATCTTTGGAGAACTCCCTACAGGGAGGCCCTTCCTCTTAATTGTACGTTCTGTCCTGTGGCCACGCAGGGCATTGAGACAGGCCTCAGTCGGCCCTTGGACTGGTATCACCCACTGTTCTCCACCACACCCCAAGCTCCAGGCAAGCCAGCCTCTCGCCTTCAGAGCATCACTTTCTTAATAGTTTATACCTTGCACACACAACTGCATTCTTTCCTGAGATTAAAATTGTGTTTTTCTTATTCTGTCTGCTCCCCCTCACCCCTTCATTAATAAGAGGCTTAAAGCAGCTAATGTGAAAAGGAAGCCGGCTTTAGTCTCATGATCTGATAACAATATATGAGTTAATATTTCACATTTAATGGTGTATAGGAGAAATCATAAGCTCCCAAGGCATAAAGGAGAGGACAAAGAAAGGGTGAGGGCCAAAATTCTTCTGGGAGGAGAGCTCTGCTACTTCTCCAGTGAAGCAGGCTGTGGTATCAGTTTTAAGTCAGGAAGGTGCTAGAAGTCAGACAGGGAAAAACACAAGCCATTAGGCTTCATACTCGTGTTCAAAACATTTGGTAGGTGAGCCCTTGACTAGCTGAGGGCTTTGAAGAAGGAGCTACCTGCCACACTCACTTTCCTATCAATTAACTCTGCTGGAAGATCCTCAACTATCCAATTATCTGGAAGTCATGGACCTTGGAGACGAGAACATGACCAGCCTACACAAGGGAAGGTCTCAGGGAAAGAAGTCTGGACCAAGAAACGCCTGGGTAGAGGCTGTAAGAAAATATGGCTCCTCTGGAAGCATTCCTAGAACCTGAATTTCCATAGTAAGAACACAGTTTATATATGTGTATACACAGTGTGTGTGTGTGTGTGTGTGTGTGGTGCTACTGCTAATTTTAGAGGAGCCTGAGACCCCTGAGATGCTCCTTAGAAGTACCACTGGTTTTAACTCCTCCTCTGAGGATGCCGTTGGGACCAGTTTGTCGAACAGACACTGGGCGTACAGAAATGGCTTTCTTCCTCTCTCAGGGTACTTCTCAAGGGATTGTGGCCGTTGGATCTTTCCAGATGGATCCCAGATATGACTTCCACTCTTCAGTCTTCGCTCATGTCCCTAGTTACATACCGCTGTTACTCCTTGCACACCTCTGTAGCGTGAGACTGCACACACTGCTCTATCATCTTACATTTATTTGTCTGTCACCCTAACTGGATCAATCCTGAGCTCCCTGAAAGCAGAGACAGTATCATCCTTATCTGCGTTATCCCAGACTTAGCCCAAAGCCTGATATATTCTTGATGCCAAAGAATTGCATTATCTAAGGCAGTGAACAAATACATGTAACTGCAAAGATAACCATAGCAGTGTTGCAATAGTTAGCCAGCAATAGACCTAGATTTGGAGGCAGAAAAATCAGATGGCCCAGCAGAGTGGTGTGGGGAACTCAACGAGCAGAACAGATTTTGCTGGAAAGGAGAGAGGGAGAGAAGAGGATGGCAGAGCAAAGGGAAAGAAACACAAGGAGGAAACTCACTGTCCGAGGACAGAAGTAGACGGTAAAGATAACGCACTGAAAGGCTGAGCAATTGAGAAGAAATTAAAGATCCCTCCAAATGACACAATTATGCGTGACCATCAAGAACTAACTCAGATCCCAAACGGTGATTTGCATAAGAGAGTAGTGACACTTGTGGAAACAATCATTATAATGACACCGAGTGTTAATGAGAATTTGTCTACTCTTTAGTGCCTCATAAGTCGGCACCTCAGCGTTTACAAAGCGATTTCACATGCAGGAAGTAAGTGGCCCTCCAGGCAGAGTGCACTGTCTCGGTAGCTTTGGACTCTCACACAGGGCACCCCGCCCCAACGATGAAGCCTGGAGACGGATTCCCAGCATCCTTGCTCTGGAGGAAGGAGTGACCTTCTTTCTCCAGAGCGAGGAGTTGCCTTGAAGATCTGGAAGAAGTGTTTTGTTCATTTACTTTCAAATCCCCCGTTGCACAGAAGAGATGCTCCATGAATTTTTATTGATTTACCATCTCGTATCTACCCCACGGCAAGTTGCAAGATAAACGGATGGTGTCCAGGGCCCCGGTGTTTCAGATGAGGCAACTGGAAACAGCTAGGCAGAGTCGAAGCCAGGAAACCAGTCTGTGATCTTTGAACACACTGGCCTTTTTTTTTAAGCTTTTACATATTTATCTTTAGAGAGAGGGAGAGGGAAGGAGAAAGAGACCGAAAGAAGCATCGAGGTGAGAAACATCAATTGGTTGCCTCTTGCACCTGGCCCAGATGGAATCCGAGCCCGAGATCCAGGCACCCTTTCGCTTTGTGGGATGATGCCCAACCAACTGAGCCACACCGGTCAAGGCACACATTAGCTTGTTCTACTTGGCCTCGCTACCGTCTGGAAAGATTACCAAGGTCACATTGCTTATTCATTACTTCTTTTCTGGTAGGAATTCTAGGAATGCATATTCCTTTAGCATTCATTGAGAGAGCCAGAGAAATCTCATGTCAAAGTCACAGCTTCTCATGTTTTGTAAAAATCAAGGGCAAGACTTGGCACTGAGTCGGTCTTGAGTACCTAAAGTACTCCTTCAAATACTGAAGTGATGGGAAACAGGGAAGGTGTTTTGCATCTGGATGTACAAATCCATGTGTATTCTCAGGGAAATGGAAACCATGCATTTCTGATTAATTTGCACTTAAATCAATGAAGTGTTTTGGAAAAGAGATCTGATATTCAAGAAGCCTTTTAAAAAGAGCCTAATGAGACTTTAAAGCTGTTTTTTGCCTTAAGAAAGAAACTTCCTTTTCCCCCAAGATCTTATACCCAAGTGATGTGATTTCAAAGTCTCATTTATGAACAGAATCTTATGGCTCTCAAAATCTTTCCCCTTTTCCCTACCCAGAAGCGGTGAACCTGTGTTTTATTATATTATTAATATTTTTTCATTTATCTGTCTGTGGTAGGCAGTTAGAAAGATATGAGCTGAGCAAGCAGGATGGGCCAGAGAGAGAAGGTCACCAGGGTGGAATGCCCTGGCTGCCTAGCAACAGGCAAAACTGGGAAAGCAAGGGCCTCCCTCCTGGGGTGACTTTTCCTCCCCTAGCATATTGCTGGTCTTGTGGTTTAGATCCTTTGACATTTCCCCTCACTGGTCATGTGGTTCGGATGCTCCTTTGACCTTTCCTTCCCTGGCATGTTGCTGGTCAGGTGGCTCGGACCCTCTCGGAGGGGGAGCCTCCAAGGGGCCTGGAGAGCAGCCCTTCAGCCTTAAGCTTCGAGGACAATGAGGTTCTGAGCCGCATCTGATACATCTAGGCCTCAGTTGTATTTCAGCTTCAGGTCCAGAAAAGCAGCAAAACCAGACAAGCAATGCCAGAGCTAACACCAGGACCGGCTACATTGACCAACAACCCTCTGCCCTGGTGCCAACCAATCAGTGGAGACCAAGACCCTGAAAGGACACACCTGGAAAGCTGATGCATATTCTATTGAGATCCTCCCCTGGGACCTCCTCTACAATCTCCACCCTTAAAAGCCCTTAAGATGGAGGACCCAGCGCACTCTCCCTCCCGGGAGCACACCTGTGCCTTTCTGCTGTTCCCCGTCTGCTTCCCCACTCCAGGTGCATTACCTTCCTCCCTCCTGAGCTGCAGGGGCCCCTCTTTTGCCTCTGTACCTCATTTCCTGAACCCATTTCTTCTAAGGCTCGCTCCTTCTACCTCTGTGACTTTCTGAATCAAGTTTCTCTTACAGTGTGCGTCTCGGCTCTGAATTCTTTCCTAGCCGGAGCTGGAGGACGGAGGTTGCTGAACCAAGGTCTGGTCTGACTCCACCAGCCTAACTAACACCTGGTGTTGTTCTCACTGCACCCAGTAGGTCTATCTGTTTATTTTGCCGGTGTAGCTTTTCATAGCTCAGACAGATAGACCTGAGGGAGTTGTCACAATATTGGATGTGATTTCCTCAGAACTACCAGTGCCTCAGAGTGTTCTAGAAAAATGAGGAGTGGCTTACACAAGTTCAAAAAGACTTTTGAGTGAAGAAAGGCTCTGTGGGCTTGAAATGAATGGAGCCTTGATGCTCGTAGAATAGACAGAATGAAAGCACAATCCGTATTGAGGGTTCAGGGAAACCAGAGTTAATTGAGCAATGAGTATACGCTGGCATTTTTACAGAACACTATTCCACGTGACCCTCTCCACTGTCTGGAAATGCAGGTAAAATCACCTCCATTTCTCATTCAAAGACTGAAACGGAAAGCAATTCCACCTCTGGCTTTCCAAACCTGCCAGGGGTCCCCAGCATTTGTCATGCTGCAGGTGTGCACCCCGTGGAGATTTCTGGTGGAACACAGACGCGGAAAATAAATACCATTGGATCTCACGGTGGGAGAGTTACTTGCTTTTCAATTCTCTTTCAACCCTCTGATTATGTCAAGAGAGAACATTTCAGTAGCCTTCCAGTGCTGATCTCTCTAAACAGAATGCTCGCCTCAGGCTCAGAGCCTTAAGCATAGCCCAAGTGCCTTATTAGAAGGTTAAGAACATTGCTTGGTATTCATTCATTTTATTTCCAAGTTTATCTTGTATTTATGGCAAGCAAAAATGATTTTCTTATTTTTAGGTGTAGATATAAGTCCCCTTTTAAAACAAATGTTTATATTCTTAAAGATGTGAGTTGATTAAAAAATTACATCGTACAGCTGGCATACGGACTTTTAAAACAGAACCCTCACACAAACTATTCACATGATTACAGCTAGGGGAGGAAAAAACTATAGTAAATCAGCATCCTTTCAAGGTACATTTGTCGGGTCAAGTGGCCCCTCAAACCTGAAGGTATGCACATGTGAAGAATTCCTCCTGAGTCGAAAAGTTGTTCTTCGATATCAAAGGTTCCAGATTCCTCAACTTTGATTTCCTCTAAAACCAACTCTTCAAGATATAAATGTCAGGCCTGGGAGTTAGACGAATGTGAGCAGTGCCATCTCCTCCTCCGGACACTGCAGAACTGCTTTTAGAGTTCAGGTGCAAACCTCGTGGCGCTGTTGTGTCTCCGTCTGCCTCCCCCACGGATATTTCAAAACAATGGCTATCCCTGTCCATTACCGTCCTCAGCATAGGTGGATGGAAATCCCACTGTGGTTCCTCCTTTTTCTTAGGAAAGACTTCCCAGCATACAGAGTTGCAGCAGAGTCCGTGGGAAACGAATAAACAAGACTGAAACCTACTTCCGTTGTTTTATTCCTGTTTTATTTGGTTTATTACCCAGTTTCATATGGGGAGACATGGTAGTCCTCGTCAACGAGAGTTTATTTTTATTTTTTTCCTCGCCGCTGTAAAGGGAAGTCAACATATTGCTCATAAAATGTTCAAGTCTTTATGAACTGCTGATAGATATCAAGGAAAGGCTCTAAGGATTAAAAGGTGAAATTGTGGCAAAATACCCACTTGCTCTAAATATTATCTTCAGTAGCTTTATGGCAAATATCGCTGAAGAAAGGGAATCTAAATCACTGTGCTCCCCCAGGACTTAATACTGAAGCCCCACGTATGCTTTCCTTCTGTTTGAATTCCTGACGAGCACTCGACTGAGTGAGGGAGAAACACTTCACAAAGAAAAGGAGATAGAACAGGGGATGAGAAAAAATAGAAAAGCAAATAACCGAACTCTATTTGATCTTCTTTTGATCCCTGGGTCTGCCTGGTGTGGCCAGGTCCTTGGGACTTGGGGAATATCTGTGGATATTCCCAATTTTAAAACGCAGGCAGACACATCTCTCTTCAAGGCCACAACTCTGGAAAGCAGTTTGGAAATGCACGCGTTTGGAGTCAGAACATCTGGGACATATTCTGGTCCCTATTGCTGACTAGGGTACAGGACCTGCAGAAAGGGAGATTGCCGGTGCTCCTACGTTGTTTTGTTCTGTTTGTCTGTGAAAAATGAGGTTCGGGTAGGCATGGCTTGATGAATGGTAACAGGACCCTCCCTGTCCTCTTCTCCACCTGCCCTGTGAATCTGTTCCTGCTGATTGAGTCAGTCTAGATGGGAATGCTAATTTATGACAGTGGTCTTTTGTCAATGTCACTTTGATAGCTATACAGATTTCATGTTTCTTCTTCCTCTGCAGCCGCAGTTACCCACCCTACCACCCCTCATTTCCAACTCCCGGAACTTCAGGCTCATCGTTAGGAACTGGGCTGAAATCACTTCCGCCTCACCTTTGTCATCAGACCTTAGTAAAAAGCGAAGAATGTGACATATATGTGACAGAACTATGTCCACTGTACACATGGGCACGGTTACAATATTTTCTGTTGCTATATGAGATCAGAACACAAGACACAGCAGTAGAACTCTTCCTAATTTTCTGAAACTCTGAGTGACATATTATCCATCGTTTCCCATAACAATATGGCAAATAGAGAGGCTCAATAGAGTCCCTGCTCGACGACGTGTGAGGGCTGGTGCTTCCCAGATTGGCAGATGTCCTTGTCTGGCTCCGCACCCCCTTCAAAAAATTCACCACGGGCACTTCCTATTAAGAGCTAAGGCATTATAGTGAGCGCTTAGCAGTAACAATATTTCGTCTGTTTGATTAGCCCACTAGAAGTCAGTGTCTTACTAATGTGGGAATAAGCGCACATATAAATACATCTACATGACTGCTTGCTTTCATCAAGCAGGCATTAATTCCTGGGTTGTTACCCCACTTAGTACCAGGTGCAGATAATTCAGAGACGGATGAGACAAAATGTCCTCAAAAGCTCAGTCAAGTGGCAGAGACAAACAGTGTGAACGCAATGTACACCCCATATGAACGATCGTGGTACCATGACAGCTCTCAGGAGCAGCAGCAGAATGGACTGAGAGAAATGGGGACGGCTCATGAGTTAGAGAGTATCCTTGGAGATGTCACTTAACCTCCCAGAATATCCTCGTAGCCCTCTCACCTTGGGAGTCACTTAGCTTCTCTGACAGGTAGTCAGGTGTGGCTGGAGTGGAGCTACGTGGGAGAATAGAAGGTGGGCTGTGTACCCAGAAAGTTAAATTGACCATCTCAAGGGGCCTTCACTGTTAGGCTGAGAAAACTGGACATTAATCTATCAGCTGAAAAACATCCAGGAAGTGTAGACATATCCATCACCTCTATGATAGCCATGTAAAAAATACAGTCCTGGAGTTGGGAGGCAGGAATGCCCCTTTTACGAAAACTGCAATGGTAACGAAACAACAGTGAACATAAAATAGCACTGTTCTAAGCGCACTTAGTTCATTAACTACCCAGAAGTGTGAGGTGCAGAGAGGTTAAGGAACTTGCCATTGATCACGCAGCCAGTGTGACTCAGAGATCCTACCTTTAGCCATCATATTACACTGCAGTAGTCCAGGCAGGAAAACTGGAGGGCCTGAACCGAGCTGAAGCATTGTGAAATGGGCTTTTTGTTTGACTGTGCATTTTGGACTTGCTTTCTTCCTGTCCATCATATTGGTAGTTTGTTTCTTTGGAGCCCTCGGCTCCAGTACAGGCCCTCTGAGTCCTGTGAATTACTATTCGTTATATTGTGTTCTAATGGAGCCTGCTGCAGTGCCCAGCAAACAGCAGGTGCTTGCAACAGTTTAGGAAACGCACCACGGGATGTGGTCAGAGGGGTCAGTGGGTTCTGTGTATACAATTCCACTGCAACAGAGGACTCTGTATTGCCAGGCAGGCAGGCAGGCAGGCAGGCAGCAGCCCCATCGCCTCTTCTTCCTCCAAATTATTGCTCATTTCTTTAGCCTAGAATTTCTCCTTCACGTGCCCTGGTAGCCTGCACATCCAGAAATGTGCCCGACCTCCATGATCCAGCTAGAAACCCAGGCAGGCAGCTCCTGTAACAAGCCTTCTCTGTCTCCGCCCCTCCCCAGTCTCTCCACTGAGACTTCGAGTACACTTCAGCGTCTTCTAGATATCCGAGGTCTGTTCTCCCATGGCTACTAAACATCTGGGAATTGGGAACCTGTCACCAACCCACACAGGGACCCTGGAGGCAAGGCAGTATGTAGTAGGGAAAATAAAATGTCTGAAAGGATTGTTAACATTCAGGGAATGATGAAGGACGGACCACATCTACGCGCACGGAGGGAATAGCTGTGAGCTGAAGTCAAACAAAGTTTGTCCCCCTGGACTTTCATGGGGAATGTAGTGAGTGTATCATTTTCTCAGTGTCCAATTTCCTCAGCCTGATGTCCACAGGCTTTCTCATCCCCCCCAGTTTACTGACCACCTCTTACACCCCAGTGTGAGACTCCCCCTCCCCGCACTCCAGACACAGGGCTGGGTCCTCCAGACGCTGACAGTGGTGGTTCGTGCAGATACCTCTTCTGTCCCGTGACCATGGCAGATGCATCTAACTGATCACAGCTGAGCATGGACGCACTCTTAAGATTTATGTCGGGGTTGCGCTTAAGACAGCCACAAAAAATCACTCCAAATTGGACAATCAGATAAATTTTTCCCCCAAATATGCTTGCACGCCTCCCTCGGCTTGCAGTAGCCTGCTTCACCAGCTCACTCTTAGGAATCCTGCCAGCTCACTGTCTCCAGGAAGCTTCCTTGATTTCCTCCACTCAAGGGCAGCCACTCCTCCTGTCCTAAGGCAGCACAGGCCAACAGCACTCAGAAAATCCTTCCTGTTCTCAGTCTGGCTGCCTGGTTGTGGCGCTTACAGACACCGTCATGCCTAGCATCACTTATTGTCCTAGTCAGCTAGAGCTGCTAAAAAATTACCACAGACTAGCTGGCTTAAACAATAGACATTTATTTCTCATAGTCCCAAAGGCTAGGAAGTCCAAGATCAAGGTACTCGAAGGTTTGTTTTGTGGTAAGAGCTCTTTCCCTGGCTTGTGGATGGTCCCCATCTCCCTGTGTGCTCACATGGTCTTTCCCGGAGAGTGGGAGGAGATGGAAGAGGGAGGGGAAGGGGGGGAACGAGGGGGGACAGGCTCTCATATCTCTCCCTCTGTGGGTGAAGACAACAATCCATTATAAGGGCACCACTCTCATCTAAGCCTAATTATCTCTCAAAGGCCCCACCTCCAAATGCTATCACATTAGGAGTTAGGGCTTCAGCATGAATTTGGGCGAGACACCTTCAGTCCATACCATTTGTACACTTCTGGTGGGTGCTGGAATCGCTCCTTATATGTCCTATGGCACTAATCTACGTCAGGTACTTAGGAGGAGTTGCAATAGCTGACCGATGCACAGAAAAAAGCCAACCCGATGAACGTCACATGCAGTTTTGTATAAACCAACAAAATAGAGTTTGAGGAGAGGGTGGATTGGCAGGGCCATTATGCAAGTTAATTCGCTCCGAGATGTCACTGTTCTTCTTAGCTCTCTTTGCTTTGAATCTGCAGGAATGCCTTGTCTTACAGACAGACAGACAGACAGACAGACAGCTTTGCGGTGAATTAAATAATCAGTCGAGTCAGAAGAGCATCTCCCAGTATGTCCGCAAAAACACTTCTATTTCAAGAATGATTAGGAAAAGTCACGAGGAAGGCAGCAATAACCCAGTTGAAACATTGACTTGCTGATCAAAAGAGACACTAATACCCACTCCTTAAGGGAAACCGTTGGATTTTAACATGCACGCAAGCACGTCCCCTAGCTCCTTGTTTTCGCCTGTGCATTGCCACTCGAAATGCCCATCGCCAGGACTTCCTTTCGGCTCTCAGCTCTTCTGCAATACTTTTCCGTGTCTTCTGTTCTATATCCTCCCTCTCCACCTTCCTTCCTTCCTTTTCTCTTTTCATCTACTGTGGCAAGATGATTTTTCTTTGGGCTCTACATCTTTTTATTTTTTTTTAAACCACTCGTTTATTTTCCTTTTTTCCCTTAATTCAGTTTTTTCCTCTTTTGTTCAGAGAGATTTTCCTCTTCAAACAGACAGCGTGGTCACTAGAACAGCAAGCGTTGTACAAGTCGCTGAAGTGGAAATGTCATCGGGCAAAAAGGCACAGTGGGACATCATAGGTTTTACTCTCCATTCTCAAGGTACAATACCTTTATTTCCGTGAACCTGAATTTCCACATGTGTAAAATAACACATGTGCAGTGTAACTGGTGCATGGGAAGACTCTTCAATGGTAACAGCGACCACGTCTCTGAGTACTGAATGTGGAAACCGAGCCACTGGCAGTGGGGTGTTTATATTGGCTCAATGCATAGTGGGATGTTTCACTGGAACCCTCTGGGCTCTTCCTTTATTCTGTGGACATCTGTTAATTTTCTAAGATCTGCTCGGTTCTTTTCACCGGGGACAACTGTCTCCTGGGACACATTACCATTCATTTCTGTGAGGCAGGTAGAGGGGCAGCAGGGTGGCAGACGGGCCCCGAATTAAAATGCATTTTGACTCCGCATAGGTAAAAGGGACAGTGAGCCACGCATGAATTTCCTGACAGTGGCCGACTGCCATTGACCGGACATACATTTGTTTTCCTCGAGGACAGAAAACAATTGTTTTAAAAAGGTGCACAACTACCAGAAGCTCTTCCAAGGTAACTCTAACAGAACACCCGCCTGACTTAGGGTCCAAGGGCCGACTGAAAGTAGAGGGGCCGCCTCCCTCGCACTTCCTTCCAGCTGCCCACATTCGGCACCGTGTTAAAACCCACAGTCAGGAAAAAATCAGGGGAGTTCCCTTTGGAAGTATTTTTAAAGTTAGGTGTTAGTCCGGATACATCTCATAGCTGGGAGGGCACTTAAA
>PVKM010039850.1:0-13642 GCA_004027735.1 Carollia perspicillata | reverse complement strand
CTTGGTTATTTTAAATATTTTAACTAATGGAATTTTATTGTATTTTTGCCCTGGGGACTTGAAGCAGTGCGTAGAACCATACAGGGCTAACTGATGAATAATAAATGCCATAATGTCCATTAATCTATATTTGGAAGCAGTTTTTCCCTTGCCTTTTGCAGGTTCTGACATTTACTTGTACTCTTTGCCTCTGTGTACGTAGGTTTAAATAGCTTCACTTTCCATAGAATCATTTCCTTTAAATTTCTACAACCTGTAACATATATTTTTCTCCACCACTTACTCAGTAGGGAAGCGTGTTTGTATAACAGTGAGATCCAGCTTGTTTTCTGTAATTTGCTATGAAATGAGAAACCCAGTGCTCTTAGTACCGCCCCCCCCGCCCCCATTTCTGCCATGCCCCTGCTCAGCCATAGCTGTGACCTTCCTTTATGTCCTTTTCCTGCTCAGTTTCCAAATGGCGTGGGCTATTGTGACTGTCTTCTTCAGGATAAATGACCTCTTACTGGCTTCTCCAGAGATGTTTTACATGGTGGCCTTTATAGTGTGTGATACACTAGCGAGAGAAATGACAAGAGGCAGCACCAGTTTGCGTGGTCTTGGGTCTGAACAGGCTGTGAGGCAGAGCTGAGAGTAGTCCTACAGAGCAGTGGTCCCCAACCTTTTTGGTACCAGGGACCAGTTTCATGGAAGACAGTTTTTCCACGGACTGGGGGTAGGGGTCAGGGATGTTTTTAGGATGATTCGAACACATTACATTGAAGCTCCCCTACTGCTGTGTGGCCTGTTTCCTAACAGGCCACAGACTGGTACTAGTCCAAGGCCGGAGGTCGGAGACCCCTGTCCTCAGTCCTTGTCCTGACCCATCAGTGTTTAGCCCATTGCCTTCTTTCAACCAAATTCATCAGCCAACACTGTGTGTGCCCTTCAGGGGCCAAGCATAGGCACTTGATAACTTGCTAAATTTGAATTTAGGCACATTTGCAACTACTTACTATAATGTGTTAAGACAGTTGATTGCAGTTCCCCATATCAAAACAGCATCCTCTGACAACTTTGAAATGCAGACAGCTCTGTGTTACAATCGTGTGACCTCTGTGCAGCATGGTCTGCTGAGCTGTGGGTCCATCTGTCCCTTACCAGCACGAGGACCTGTGGAAGCACATCTCAGGAAGGCCGGGTCCCTGAATGAGGCCACCCCGGTGCATGCAGGTGTGGTAGGGTGGATGCTCAGGCTTCAGAGCCTGTGGCTTCAGAACTGTTTCAGACACGATGGAGGGTTGGGTGCATTCACAGGCCCTTAGTACATTCTTTTCGGCTCTGAGAGCTGCTCCTGTGCTGCCTTGGAGGCAAAAGAGAAGGAATGATGGAAGGTGAAGGAGCAGCTTTCGGTGCCTGGCTCTGCGCCTTGCCGAGTTTGCAGCTTGGTAAATTTCAGCACGTCTCTCTCTGAGCCTTAGAGTTCTCTCCCATATTACTGTAATCATACTCCATGTGCTCCTACCTTCTGGGTTCCTCCCATTCCTTGAAACTCTCTCTAAGTTGCCTGTCTATGCCTAGAGCAGAGGAGGTCCTCAGAAGTATTTGACGATAGAGTGAATGTAAAGTTCTACATGGATAATTTTGGTCAAAACTTTTCCATTCTGAGCAGATGGGCTCGCATTCACTTCCTGCTTGTTTGAAGGTGCAGCAGTTGCCTCTCTAGCTTAATTGAGGGGAACAGCCAAGAGTGTTCTGATGTCATCTCGCTGCCAAACATCAAACCCACATTTCCCTGGGGATCAAGAGTGGGAATCTAGCTGTTGTCGGACATGATGTGTTCTTGCCAGAGCTTCAGTCGCTAGTTGGTCTTTAACTTTGCCTGCCTTGTCTGCATGCCTGGAGCTCCTTCAAAATGTAATATCAAGCAGCGGGAGCTATGGCTAGTGCAAGGTACAGAAAAAAATGTTTGTCTTTGTTTTGTCTTTAGCCTAAGGTTTGTTGCTGCCAGAGACCCATTTATTGGCTGGCTTTTAAAAGCATCTGCTGTCCATCTTCTTTTTACCTCTAATGATGCCTTCCTTTGATATTTGGGCACAGCTTAATTTTAGCAATGTTCTGTAAAATGAGTCTTGGGGTGTGGATTTGGTATCTCTTTTTGAGAGGTAACAGGAATGGGAGCATAAATATTGAATCCACAGATGCAAGAGAGGGTAGATAATTAAGCTCTTGTCTGGTCTCCGGCAGCTTGTTGATGTGTTTTTTTATTTTCTCGTGAATGACTGATGTTTTTCAAAGGGAGGTGCCGTTTGGGAAATCACATCGCTGCCGAAGCATAGCAGCCTTGCCTGCATTGTCCTGTTCTGCACAGGTCCAGCTCTAACCCACAGGCGAGCAGGGCCGGACTAATTACGCAGCTGTCAGCATCACACAAATGGATGGACTGGGAGTGCTGTTTTCTTATCTATGACTGCGTGTTGGTTTGGCATTAACTTATGTAAGAGTGGTATTTTAGCAGGCAAATGAGCATTCATAAGAAATCAAAAACTTTCGAAAACAGTATTGGAAAGTATGTCTATGCTAGTGGCCCAGGGATAGAAAGTTTGCTACCAGTCCAAAGCCACCATTGCTTATAAAACAAATAGAGGAAATTTAGAATCACACCACAAGGCAGTGACCTTTATATTCTGCAGAGACATGCTCATTTGCACACAAAATGCATGTACCCAGTATCTCTACTCTCATTAGATATATGTTATGGATGTCCTATAGCTAAAGTGTGATTATGTTGTAGACATAAAAAAGAAGCTTTATGATACAGGATCTTTCTGTGGGAGTAGAGGCGGGGACTCCTCTCCAGATGAACCCACCACTCGCTGCTGCCCTACAGAAATGTTGTGAACTCATCCAGAAACCCTCACGGAGAGGAGGCCCTTTTTCCCCCAGCTGTGTGAAGCAGGGAAATGTTGAAAGGGGTGTGCTGTGCCTAGCCATATTGGAACCTGTGACTAAGGGAAAAATCAGGAATGTCAACCCTGTCTTTATTTAAGATTGATATATTTTGTTTATCATGGATTGCATTAATCTTAATTTTCTAAAAATGTTGCATTAGAACTTTATCTATCTAGATTATGGAGGTTTTGCATTTGAGACAGGTACCTCACTTGTCTCACCCTAGTCCCAGGGGATCCTTTGCATTTCTCTTTGGCAGGAGAGGTCAGAGACAGGAGATTTACTCAAGCTGTCCCCACAGCCTAGTCCACTGTCCTCTCCTCTCCACTCTGCCTGGTTATGTGATAGTAACTGAATCAGATGCATTCGCCACATGCATCAAGTTAATGGTCTGGAAGTAATGACAGACAAAATCAGATTAAATACATTTATAAAAATTAGAATAAACACATATCTTTTCTTACAGAATACAAAGCACTATTTTGAAAAAGCACAGTATGTTTTTGAAAGCGGCTGGGAGGTGTGGTGATGGAGAACCTTCCTCCTAGTAGTTAGAGACAGCCCCGCAGAGGAGCTGACATTCAGGCCCACGGCTGGTGAGAGGTGCTGGTGCACAAGAAGGGATGGGGAGAGGACGCCATGCACAGGGCACCGTGTAGGTGAAGAGCTAGAGTTAGAAAAAAATGGTTGTCTGTTCCAGCAAAGGAGTGGCAGAAGGGGGCAGGGAGGTGGTGGAAAAGGAGAAGCCCAGGAGAGGGTCTGGACTAGGAGGCGAGGGCCTGAACTTCAAGGCCTTAGAAGGTTGAAGTCTAGATAGGGGCCATGGAGTTTCGAACCCATGTCCTCTGAGAAACTTTCCCCCTCCCTCTCCAGCACCTTGGAGCACCCACAGCTGCCTCCCCTACACCATGATAAATGCTTGTTTATGTTTCTTCAAACCTCTTCTAGTCTGAAGACTCCGCAAGGACAAGGAATATGTCTTGACTGTTCATTTGTGTTTCTTGTGTCTAGCATGGGGCTCAATAAATATAGTAACATAAACTAGTCCTTAGTGTCCAAGGAGGCATGCTGGCAGCAGGAACCAGCCTGGCGGAGGAAAGGGCAGGGAGTACCTTGATGACCCTCCCCTTTGGGACTGAGAGTAGCAATCTGCCCAGAAAGACATGTGGGTCTCGGGAAAGCTCTTTGCTGGATCCACTGGGAATCTAAGGACCAGAATCCCGTACTCTGAATACGTGAGTGGTTTTATATTACTTATGTTTTGTTTAATTCATTCTCTTCTCCTTGACTTATAAAGAAAATGCCAGCTCCTCTTAGCTTTACAATTTTATCTGCAGTGCGAAGGCACAGTCGCCATCCTCTTGTGTTTAGAAGTAGCAGAGGAAGACAGAAACAAAGTGAGCAGACACCCAGGGGAGGAGAGAACGCAGGGGGAAGTGGAGGACCACATAGGGAACTTCTACAAAGGGCAGTCTCCTCCTGTTTATTCTCCAAGAAAACCTAGGAAGCTTTGTGCATGCTTGACCTAGAGTTCTTTCCTTGCTCCTGCTGGAGAGTTTGAAATCTAAATTATTAATTAGCTTTCAAGTGTTAACATCCTGATGTAGTGACTTATTCTCCTTCGTTAATGCTTTTCATTAAGAATTGTATTTTATAGGCAAGATGTGTAAACAACCTGAGTGTCTGTTCCCAATGGACAAAGAATAATGGATAAAGAAAATGTGAATATATATCACCTATAATGGGATATTATCCATCCATAGAAAGGAATGAAATCCTACCATTTACAAAAACACTGATGAACCTTAAGGACATCGTGCTAAGAGAAATGAGTCAGGCAGAGAAGGACAGACAGTGTGTGAGCTCACTCTCATGTGGAGTCTAAGAAAACCCAATCTCAGGGAGACACAGAGTAGATCAGTGGTTTCCGGGGTCCTGGGGGTGGGGGAACAGGGAGATGTCGGTCCAAGGGTACAAGCTTCCAGTTATACAGTGAGCACGTTCCGGGAATCTAATGCACAGCTGCTGACTAGTTGACAGTACTGTATGCTTGAAAGTCGCTAAGAGAGTAGATCTTAAAAATTCCACCATACACACGCGTATCTATGTGAGGTGATGAATGTGCTAACTAACTTTATTGCAGTAATCATTTTACAACATATGATATATCAAATTATCCTGTTGTATACCTTAAATGTACACATTGTATATCAACTATATACCTCCGTAAAACTAGGAGAAAATGAATTGTTTTAGGAATTGGAATTCCAGCAAAACGTAAGAGGTTCAAATAGCGTGTTATTCTCTGGCCAGCAGAACTTCTAACACCTCATTTTCCTCTTTCTCTCAGAATGAAATATAGTTTTTCTGCAGCCAGATCTGTTGTCCGCTTGGCACCCATTGTGCTCTTTAGTTTTCTCTTCCACCAGCGCATGTTGGTGTCCCTGTGGGCTGAGGACGGATCCCGAGTCCCGCGGCCAGCCTGGAGAGGCTTCGCTCCTGCTGGTTTGTGGGCAACAGAAGGCGGTCTGTGTGCCTTGGCAGCGAGGTAGAGTGAGAAGTGTGTTTTTCATGGATATTTTGGGAAGCTTCACAGAGGAGCAAATATTTGTGCCAGCACTTAAAAGAAGCCTACCAAATGTGTAAGACTGACCAAATTTATACACTGTTTGTTAAATATAGTCCCTGGAATGCTGTCAGTTTATACCAGCCTTTTCTGAATAAGTGAGCGGCGATATTCTTTTGCAAACCATGGAATCATTGGTGTGTTTGTTGGGAGATAGTGTATGAGCTCACCAACGTAGCTCAGTGGTTAAGAGGATAGGTTCCAGAACAAAACTGCCTGCGTACAAATTCCAGCCCTGCTGGCCGACAGCATGTGCAACCCTGGGGAAGACTTGCATGCCCCCAAAGTTCAGGTTCCTCATCGGTGAAATGGGGATAACACTAGAAGCTGCTTGATAGAATTCCTGTGAAAAGAAAAGAAATGGTCCATGTGAAGCACTTAATGTAATGACTGTCAATTCATAAGTATTCAAGAAATGGGAGCTCTTTTTATTAGCATCAGAATCAAGTTGGGGCGTTTGTTTAAAATACCAGCTCTTAGCTCCCACTGACTCACTCAGTCAGCTTTTCTAGGTAATTTCCAGCCTCTGTGTTTCTAACAGGCACCCCAGGTGATTGTTACACAGGTACTCCTGCCCCTATGTGTGTACTGGGGCTTGTTGACTCCAGGACTGCAGAGGATAAATGCCCGGATTTCACAGGTAGACAAGCGTGACTTTGAAGGTTCAGTTCTCTTCCCCGTCCTGTCTGTGTAACATTGGGCAATTACCTACATAAAATAGTCAGGCCCTCTGTTTCCTAACTTGTAAACTAGAAATAATACCGTCTAATGTCTTGGTAAAACCACATGAATGTGGTGACACATAAATGTTGAGTACTTGGCACTTGGCACATAGTAAGTGCTCAGTAAAGCTTGGCTGCTGGCCTCGTGAGGGTGTGCCACCCACTGCACTGCGTTAGTAGTTGGGAATGTGAAGCCGATAGTCACCTTCAGGCTGGCAGTCAGAAGTGGAAAGGACAGCTAGTGCTTTAATGAAGACTCGCACCCAAGAGTTGGAAGGCCCCGATAATGGCAAAGGCATTTAAAGGTCAACTAGTCCCATCTGGTGCAGGGATTGCTCCTTTAACATTCCCTGCAAGTGGCGGTCCTCTAAATGGTACACATCTCCGTTACAGGTGCTCTCCTTACAGCCAGCCGATTGTGCAGTCTCATTGTTAGTACTGGCAGCTAGGTCCCTCTGGGTTTATGCCGAGTAAGACCTTGGTTGAAGTTGCCATCTCAAAATATCTGAAGGCAGATAGCATATTCTCTGGGACTTGAACTTTCCAAGTCAGTCTCCCCAACTCTTCCGTTGTTTCTCATATTCATATAGGAATTCCCAGGCTTCCCCTATGCCTACATTGTGTTGCTGTTAGCAAGGATACCTTCAGCCATAAGAGAAACTAAGGGAACAGCACAGATGCCTCAGCCAAAGAGCCTATATGGCAACTATTTCTCATTTGAAATAATACCATTGCAACTGGTAACTGGATGGACCAGTAAAGCTGAAGTGAATGGATTTGGTTATTATGGAAGAACATTAAAAAGCTGAATAGGAAAAATAAGTGTTTCTGAATAGTTTTTTAGGGTATCTCTGAGCCATAATCCAAGGCTTCAATTTCTGTCTAAAATTATTTTTGGGGAATGTTAAAGTATCTCTTGCATGTAAAGGTCGTCTGACTTCGCCCTGCTCATAACAAGGAAATATGCCCTGGGACTTGTTTGAGAGGACCATGCCATTTAAACCCTGAGAGCTAATGAGAGGGCCAGAGCTTATATGTGATAAGCTTTGTCATCTTTTTGTCTGCAGATCATAGACCTTGCATCTTAATTTACTATACTTAATGCTTTCTTAATGAGTTCCAGTGGATGGCCATTGAAACATGCTGGAGCAGCTGCCAACGTGATTATGGGGGGGTGTGGGTGGGGGAGAAACGTTTATTTGATTTACGTGATATGCAGTTAGGGTGACTAATATTTGTAGCCAGGGTACAATAACGGCAAGGAAAAAAATCTTCAGTATTCCTGTGGATGGGAGAAAGGTGCTAAATCAATTTATCTTTCCTGTACGTGTGGAAACTACTAATTGCAAGTTAATGGAATTGCATTTTAAATTTTGAGTGTCTTGCTAGGCTACAGTTTTGCTTTATGCCAGAAATTTCATATTAAGCCAATGCAATTATCAGAATTATTTTTAAAGTGAAAATTGAATTGAGGCTTCCTAGTACTGATTTTGACGATGTTATAAAGCACTGTCTTCAAAAATAAATTGTTGTCAGTGGAAGAGAAGAGAAAAGATTAGAGATAATTCCTAAGACTAAAACATGAGCGAAGTCACAGATTTAATCATCGCCGCAACCACAGACACTAGTTTCAGGGCTATCGTGTTAATAAGTGTTGAAAAGCACTTTCATGTATATCGCCTCATTTAATTCTGTTAAAAACTCTCTATAGTAGGTATCACCTCATTTAATTCTGTTAAAAATTTTGTACAGTAGGTATTACTTTTCTTGTCTTCCAGATGATAAAACGGAGGTTTTAATAGCTTACGTCATTTGTCCAAGGTAGGAATGATCAAACCAACTGTGGTTTAAATTCTGACTCTCATTTCATTTTCAGGAATAATAACGTCTGTCCTTGGAACACCGTTGTCTCATAAAAAGTCGTGTTATGAAAATAGTTATGAAATCGTAAAGTACTACCTATACGTGTACCTAGGATGACTATTACTGTTATCAGTTATACAGTGAAACCAGAGGGTGGGAAAGGAACATGGAAAACAAGCGATTAAAAAGCTAAAATTGAGGTGGGGATGTAGATCAGAAGACAATGGTTTCCAGATGTTGGATCATCGGAGTTTTATCTCTTTGTTCTGAAACCTTGACTTAATCCATCACTTCCGCACTCGGCATCTTCATGAGTCCCCATGGTCCTTTGGCCCGCCCGCCCAAGGTGCCGCATCTCTGCCTCCTTTCCTGAAGTCTTTTGACATCGAATCTTCCCCTTCTCTTATGTGAACATACATACACATACACACGCACCCTTGCATTCTCACACACATTAGGTGCTCTTTAGTTATTGTCTTGCTGCTTCTGTTAAAACGTCCCTTCCTTGGGTCGGTCAGAAGAGTCATGACCCCAGCTTCAATTTTGCAAACTCATCCTGACCTCACCTGCCAGTCCTCAACGCCTCTATCTCTTGCCCTATGTACAAGTCAGTTAGTCACGTCTGTGTGTGTCCAGGGCTCATTCGAGTCCCACATTTGCTCCTCGGTGTTAGTTTGTTGCCCTTTGCCAGCTTCTGCAGGCTGCGCTTGCGTCGTGTGCCCAGAGTGAACCAGCCATTCAAAGCACTGAGAGTTATTGAGGACCAACCTTATCACAGTGCCCTCTAATCTGAAGGCAACAGTATTGACATTTTGAAACATTTGCCTGGAATTTCACTGTTTCTCTAACCTAGGGCTGCAGCATTAACTTCCTCCTGCTTTGCCAGTAGAAGAAAGGAAAATGCAAATGTTAACACAAGTCCATTGTCCCGTATCAAAACCCTTGGGGCCAGATGTGTTTCAGAATTTAGACTGCAATAGAGAGGGAGCATATAGTGTAACATATAAAGATATCCTCATCAGGGTCTAGGGCAGTAGCTTGTAATAAATACTTTAGTATTTCAGTGGCAAACCATATGGAGAGTCACACTGGTGCACTCAGTATAATAGCCTCACATTGGGCCAGGTTGGGTTTAATCATTAAATGATTTCTGGTTAGCTCGGGGTTTGGAGTTCAATCAGTTTCCAGAGCTTTGGGGATTTTGGAGCTGTAACTAGATCAGGAATAGTAGCCCTGTAATAAAACAAGAGTCACTATATAAAGTAACTCTGTGTGACCCATGCCTCATTATAGAAATTCAACTGACTAGAAACCAATACACATTTTTCTTATAATAAGATACACCACATTTGGATATCTTTGGCTTAACATGGTGCTTCATAAACTGAACAGAAGCCTTAGACAGTTCTGTTATGTATATCCTTTCTTAAAGCATCCATAAGGCACTGGCACAGTATATTCAGAAAAGAAGTGCAGCTTAATTCCACCCTTTTTCCCTCTACAAAACTGTGGTGTGGTCAGCACAGAGGCAACAACCTTTGGAAGGTGTGTGGGGTGTGGCTGGTGGTGTTTAGAGGCTCTGTCTCAATCTTTATACATCATGTTTCCCGCTGATCCTTTCTTTTTGTTGGATGTGAGGCCCTGGCCAAACCACCAAGGTGTTTTGTCATCCCAAAGTCATTTTCAAATGCATTCTGAATGTTAAAGCGGAATAGTAATTTCTCAGCATGGTTTCACTGCGTGAGGGTCACAGCTTAACGAACCATAGGGCTGGTCAAGGTCATTGTATATGTTAGTGATGATTAAAAGAGAAAAGGCAGGCATGTGGGATCTCTATTGTTTCATTCCAAAACCCCAAATTGTTCAGGAACTCATAAATTAGCCCTGTTTAATGTTTATGAATATAATTAGGGAAAGATCGCTTCAATGTAATAACTGTTATAAAAATGAGACCTTTTTAAAACCCTGATTTATAAAGCACTTATTTGCCTTTAAGAATTTTGGGGGCTGATTTATAAGCTGATTCACCATCTGTCTCTTCTTGGCAAGACAAAGGAGAAATAGTTGGATACTATTTTAGGAGCTGGATTAAAATATTAATTGTATATTTTACATGGACATGAAACAGGGAGAGCTAGTATTTGCCTTTGACTGGGGGTGACTCCTTTTTATAAAGTCTTAAATTATTGTATTTTGTGATTATTTAAGATGAAAAAATATACTCTAAATAGAAATATATATATAGTTTGAAACCAAATGTTGCTGGTAAGCTTATAATCAAGCTTTTAGAGTTTTATTGGGTTTCCATATTGTGACAGTTAAGTATCTGGGGTATGTTAGCTAATGATGCCCTAATTCTAAGTGCAGAGGAAACCACTGGATTTGGGGGGTTAATATATTTTTCATTTATCCAGTGCCTCCAAGAGGCCACATACAGGGTTTATATTCATTATCTCTAAAGGCCCAGTAGACATGCGAGGTTGACACTCTGTTATTATTTATATTCCTATGATGAGGAAGTCAAGGCTAAAGAGGTTGAAAAATGCGTCCATGGTTTCACCCAGTCCTGACTCTGAAGGATATTCCCTGTCGTCTGTTCCACATTTGACCTTGGATCTTTCAAAATTCTGGATAATTATAATCAAATGTTTCATAAACTAAGGACAGTTACACCAGTGGTTCAGAACATCAGACTTTGGGGTTAAAGTGTTTTAAAATCAATCTCCTCATTCTGAGTTGATGTCTTCTACTACCAGCTACGTAAAATCTACTTCGTATTCTATAATCCTCAGAATTGAGTTCTAGCTGCATTTTCTGTTTAGATCTGGCTTGACTCTCTCTAAACTGCCCTGAAATGTAAGCATAGACACAGAAACCATATGCCCACTCCACGTCTGGGGTACAAATCGCCCTTCTCATCCCTGTCTGTTTGTCTTAATTGTCTCATCTGTCTTACTTAGATTGTAAGTCCTTTGGGAAACACTGAGCCTTACTGTGTACAGAACCCACAGAACTTCGGGGGTTATTATTTTCCATTAGACGAGACAGCAGTGATCCGAGGGCGATCATTTTCTGTGGGTTTGGCTGAAATATCTGGCCTTGGGAATGGAAATCCTGCATACATGTACCCACTGGTCTTATTTGAAGATTTTAATGTTCCTAGCAATCTGGTGCTTTTCACAATTCTGTCTTTTAGATTAATTTTTCTCCTTATAGTCAAGTTTTGAAAGAATCTCCCCTTTATATTTGTATATCTAACTTCTAAAGGGGTGTTTAATACCCTTTATAGACATTTTAGAAAACTATAGGAATAGAAAGAAAATATAATTCCATAAACTATCAATAATTGCACTTAGTGTCATATTTTTTCCTTGCAAAGATTTTGCAACTTGCCTTTCCTAGTTAATACATTTTTGAGATTTTTCTATACATTAAATATTTTTCTGTAATTATCTGTTTTAATGTGTGTGTAGCAGTCTATTTTATGGATATGCGAATCTCTTTTTGTTGGAGAACTTTGTGTATTTTATGGGTATCATTTAAGTATGTTGTTTGTAGTACTTGTTATTATAAACAGTGCTTTAATGAGCATCTTTGGAGCCTAAATCTTTTAGTGCACCTTTATTATTCTCTTAGTTTTAATTTATCGAAGTGTAATTATTGAGTCAAAGAGTATGAGTATTTTTAAAGGCCTTAATACATAGCGATAATTTACTTTCTATAAACATTTAAAACAAAAGATTACTATTGACATGTAAAAAGAAATTCAACAGAAAAAGAAAAATAGTTTCATAGAAAAATGGGTAAATATCTTGGCTAAGCATTTTATAGAAGAGTAAACCAAAGTGATCAGTAAACATGAAAAGATGCTCGTCTTCACTAGCAATCAGGGAAACAAATTAAAAGTACAAGAACCATTTCACACCCATTAACTTGGCAAAAATTAAATTTAGCTCTGACCAAGTGGTTTTGAGGCTGTGAAGCAATAAAACTCATGCACTGCTGGGAAAGGTGTAAATTGTCTCAACACCTTTGGAGCATAATTCAGCCATATTTACTGAAGGAGAACTGAAAATGCACGTACACTCATCAGCACCATAGAAAAGTCTCCTATGAGTTTGCACACAAAAGTTTGTGCTCGCGTTGCTTCTGATGCACCAGGAGCAACCTGGACGTCTGGAAGAAGGAGTAAACCTAGTGCAGTATGTTCATGCTCTTGAATACCGTGGATCTGTGAAACAAATAAACCAAAGCCACATAAATCAGTAGAAATCAATTTCAGAAAACAAACTGTTGAAGGGAGATCGAGGCTTCAAAAAAGCCTGCTTTTTGTGTATTATGTATATCATTTAAATAATATTTAAAACACAAAACATTATTGTATATTACATTTGGAGATATTCACATGGAGTAAATATATTAAGAAGCATGCGGGAGAATGAGAAATTCATGTTCGTGATATATGGGGCAAATGGAGTGGAAAGTCTTCACAGGGTTTCAATTATATTTGTTAAGTTTTAGCTCTTAAGCTAAATAGAGCAGTACATAATGTATATTATATTTATCCTCTAGGCTTCTCAGTGTTCTGAAATATAAAAGAACAAATTGTACCTCCACCATCAATGTAAGTGATTATCCCTTCTTCCCACCCTTCCCAACCCTGACTGCCTCATTTCTAATGGCAGTTCTGGTCTCCATAGCTGAATTTTGAATATTTTTTTCTACCTGCCATGGTAGGTTTGACCTGACTGATAGGTGCACACTCTTTAGTTTTAACCTACCTATGAAAACCAAAAATCCTTTTGAAGATACTACTGGCAAGAATCAAGGGTATTTTCCAAGCAGTGGAACAGGTTTTTCTTTGGAAAAAACTACCTGACCCTTTTAGACTCCCAGGTCGTTTCCAGCTGAGCTAATAATTTAAGCCAACACACATTTTAAGCATCTGCCATACAGTGTTTTGAGACCGCAGTGCATCTGAATTTTCTACGTAAAAACTGAAGTACCAACACCCTTTTGGATTCTGAATCTGTTCTTCAGTGTTAACTGTCATGGCCTCTAGGCTGCCTGCCACCCACCTCCAGTTGGCTTCCCCTTTATCCACTGGCCAGAGGGGCCGTTGTAAAGCTCTTATTCAGTCAGCCCTGCCGCAGCTACAAAGAAACCATTCTGAAGATGCTAGGTGATGATGCATTCGAGGCCTTTCATCGTCTGAGCTCTCCCTGCGCTTCTACCTGGCTGCCACACTCCAGTCCACAGGCTGCACTGTGGTTCCTGGAAGGCTGCTTCCTCTCCATTCACCTTTGACTTCCGGTTCGTTCTTAACGCATCTGTAGAATTTTCTTCAGCCCTTCATCTGTTTGGCAAACCCCCTTAGCCTTTAAGATTTAGGGTAAATGTAAATTCTTGCTGAAATTCTTCCCTGAGCCTCAGTCTCTCCCATGTGCTCCTGAGACCCTGTATATATCTCCACATCTGCATATTTTGGTCCTCACTTGTG
>PVKM010039849.1:0-13633 GCA_004027735.1 Carollia perspicillata | reverse complement strand
GGAAATTACTGCAGCGCTCTGTGGTGGTTCGGGGCCTCAGGCCCTGGGGCACATGGGTAGCTGCTGTGAGACCACGTTCGAGTCGAAATGATACCAAACTATACATTTTTATTCAAATCTCCACTGAAGCTTTAAGAAAATAACAGTGATTTAAGCTTTTAATCTCTTTTCAAATTTAATATCATGGAGATTTTGTAATAAGCAGCAAATGATAAAAAAAATGTTAACAGAAAAGAGAGTGCCACATACTGTCTCTAAAAGAGTTGGAAGCACATTTGTGGCTATCATCCCACACTGAGAGATATTTAATTTTTCAAAGCCTTCACAAGAAAATGTAATACTATTTGAAATGTATACCGTTTGGGTTTTTCCCTTCAAAAAAAGTCAATGGTTTACTCATCTTTTTCTTTCTGAGTATTTTCTTTTGTCTATCTCCACCTCAGACTTGGTTGGGGCTGCAGTTTATACTTTGGAAGGAGAAGTACATATTTATTTCCACCTTTGTAAGGGATTTTATTTTTTCCTGAACGCTGCCGATTTCATATTTGTTTCATTGTGTCTACCTCATTCCTAAAACATTCTTTCTGGAATAAGATGAGGTAAAAATCAATAAATCAGCCGTTGTGGATGGAGGGCTTACCAGGCTTTAATCCCCAGCACATTGATCACGCAAATCCTTCCCTTTGTGCACTGAGTTTTTCATTACTGCTCACTGCTCAGCAGACCGTGGCTGTGAGTGCCCCTGGCAAGAGACCTGTGTTACGCATCTTTATTCTACTGGCAAGGTCCAGCACCAGACTTACCCGTGGTAGGTATTCACACAATGTTTACTTATGATTAAGCTTAGTAATGAATTAATGAAATCAAATTTCACTTTCCTTTTCCTTTATGCCACATAAACCTTCTAGTATTTACTCCCATAATAGAGATTTATTTCCATATTTCAATAACTAATGTTTCTAGTATTTCCAGTTTTATTAGCTCCAAGATTTTCCCAGTAACAAGAAAGTCCTATGCCTTTAACTTTCTTTATAGTTCATTCCTGCTACCATTTTTTAAATATGTATTGTTTATGCTATTACAGACAGTTGTCCCCATTTTCCCCTTTTTGCCCCCCACCACCCAGACAAACAGTCCAGTTTATGAAGTGGGCCTACAACTATATTTTTTAAATGTCTAAAGAGTAAACGTATGCTTCAGGTCAGTTTTTCACCATGCCTCATGTTACTTGTGCACATACTGGCCCCGAATGGCTGCTGGGAGAAGAGGGCAGAGTAGATGGGGCGAACAGGGAGGGACTCACCCCATCGACAGACCCATGGCCACACACTATGGGTCGTGTTGCACTGACAGAGGGCCATTTCCTGATTCCAGTTCGAGACCTTAAATTATGCAGGAAGTTCAGACAAACATTTCTCTATGCACGAAACTGAATTTTTAAGGCTACTTTTTAAAGGCTGGCAGAAAATTGATGTTATTATTATTGAGTCCAAAAACAAGCTGCCCTTCTCATTATGTTATTGCAGTTCCCACCGAGTTTTCACTGAGAAACGGGATTTGTCTGTCTGGTCTAACTTTAAAACTGCCTTTCTGAACTTTGGCATTAAGGATTATTGTCTCTGGAAATCTTTCACTTTTGCCATCTACACTCAGCCCTCATGTGGTTTATTTCGTGCATGGTCACTGCCTCTATAAATAGAAAACTACGGTCTCCTATGGATAGCACTCTAGATTCAGGGGTATAGGAAGGAATTCGATCCCTGCAGAAGGTTTTCAGTTCAGGGTTTTTTAAATAATTCACAAGAGTGATATTACTTAATTTAATATTCTCTTTTTCATTGTTGGCACTTTATGTAACGAGTGTCTAATTCTAGTCTTGACTCTGCCTTTGAGACGCTCTGTTAGTTTTAAAAAACCATCTCTCCGAGTTTTCATTTCTTCATCTGGCCTGGTTCCAGGTTACTAAACTTCTCTCTGCTTCTGTTTTATTATCATTATAAGAGTGAATTAAACAGAGACATTCAGAAGGACTATTTTAAGTATATTATGTCACTGTTAGAGAGTATTCAGGATGTATTATAAGATTTAGATGCAACACATTTATTGAATTTCTACTACTGATTATCAGTGGCTTTGATCACCATTTGTATGGAGATGATCAGTGCAAATCTCTTTCCTAACTGCCAGCTGTCCTTTCCCCAAGTCTCTGAGATGGCTATGCACCATGTTTACCTGTTTTTGGCTATGGACTATACAGATCTGGAACAGTTGAGTACAGTACTTATATGTATGTGTGTTACTTAGCTTAGGCTTTAACCCAGGTACAGTATTTTTTTTTTTTTTAATTAAGTGTAGCCCTGGCTGGTGTGGCTCCGTGGATTGAGTGCTGGCCTGAAAACCAAAAGTTGTAGGTTCAATTCCCAGTCACAGCACATGGCTGGGTTGTGGGCCAGGTCCCCAGTAGAGGGCACTAGAGAGGCAACCACACATTGTTGTTTCCCTTTCTTTCTCCCTCCCTTCCCCTCTCTAAAAATAGAAATAAATAAAATCTTTTTTAAAATAACATTTAAGTGTAGTTGATATATGATATTGTCTTAGTTATGTTAATTTCAGGTGTATAGTATAGTGATTTAACATTTTTATATCTTTCAATGTGATCATCCCACTAATTCTAGAATTATTTATTTCACAATATTGTTGACTATATGCCCCTTTACGTTTTTAATCTATATTCCCACCCTTCTCCCCTCTGGCAACCATCCCTTTGGTCTCTGTTTCTATGAGTCTGTTTTTGTTTCATTTATTTTGTTTTCTTAGATTCCACATACAAGGGAAACTGTAATGAGGTGCTGAAGTAGAGGTCCCCCCAAATGGAGAAAACCCCCACAGCTACCACTTGGGAGATGAATGAAGCTCAGCAGGGCCATTGAGAGTTACTTTGCATATCTGAAGAACTTGGCCAGTGTTTTAGTAATGTTAAGTGGCTGTGCCTGCTGGGAGCCAGGAAGATGGATGTGATTCTAACCCATGATGTGATGTAGCCAGAGGGGCTTGAGGCACCTGCAAGAGAGCAGGAAGGCAGTTAGCTCTACATCATGGGGCCATGCTTGCCCAGACTAAGAATGGCAGCCGAGAAAGGCAGAAGAAATCAGAGTCCTGGCAGGTATAAACCCAGTGTGGGAGGAGTTGGAAATGGGGTTACAGAGGAAGATTCGCGCCAGGCTTTAAACTCAGGCACGGTAGCCTTGTAAGGCAGGGCTTCACCATGCGGTTTGAAAGTGGAGAGGGAGCTCTCTCTCAGCCATGCCTCTCTTAGCCATACAGTAACTCTGGACCATGTGGAAGGAGAGTAGGAGAGCCATGAGGGGTCTCTCTAGTGTGCTCTCTTGACCCTGTAGCTGGGGAAGGAGAAGCTTCTTGACCTTGAAGCAGACATGCAGGGGCTCGGCCATGCAGTTTGAAAGGATGCAGAAGCATTTCCCAGCCCACCATGAGGATGCAATTTTGGATTAAAAGCAGGAGTCTAGCTAGCAAAGCATGGACAGCTGGGAGAAGCCAGGATACAGATGGGAACTTGCCCAGCTAAACTGCAGACTTCTATTTCTTTTCCTGAGAGATGGTGCCTCTGACTGGCCTGGTTTGGCAAGCGGGGGGCAGGACTGTATGTTTGTGGGTGTTTTTGTTTCTAAAGGGAGTGAGATTTAAGGGAAGAATTCCAACATTGTTCTAAACCTGTATAACTTTTGAATAAATAGTTCCCTTCCTTTTCATAAGACTCTGGCATTGGGAGTCACAGTTCTTACTGGTGGTGGGCAATAGAACCCAGAGCAATAGATCCCTGGGGCTTTGTTACAAAACCCTAAAGTATTTGTCTCTTTCTGTCTGACTTATTTCACTTAACATAATACTCTCTCTGTTGTCTCAAATGGCAAAATTTCGTTCTTTTTCGTTGTTGTGTAATATTCCTGGGTGTGTACGTGTATGTTTATCACATCTTTATCCATTCATCTATAATGGACACCTAGGTTGTTTCTTCATCTTGGCTACTGTAAATAACAAGTGAGTAACTCTGGGGTGCCTATATCTTTACAGATTAATGCTTGCATTTTCTCTGGATAAACACTGAAGTGAAATTTCTCTGTCATATGGTGAACTATTTTTAGTTTCTAGATTTCTTAACATAGATGGCTTAAAGCAATGATGAACTTGTGAACATGAAAATTATATTTCTGAATAATTTTACTGTGTATGTTAAAAAATGATATATTTGAAACACAAATGTGGTTTTGTTGTTATGCATTACCAACATTATCACGCTCCTCCTATGCTCTGAGTTGGTTTACACCATGATATACATTTTAAAGTAAAAGCATACAAACTTAACTATGTTTAAAGGTCTGGATCCAAAAAATTATGCTAGTAATAAAGACTCATTTATTTTGAAACTAATTAAATGTCTCAGTTAAGTACTCCAGTTATTATTTCAGTGCTTTTAAGCTGAATCTATAGCATTGCCGTTCTTAGTTCACATATAACTTACACTCCCCTTCATGTGGCAATAATAAAATAACTTTTTGAAGTTATTCAATAGTTATACAGTAGAATTCTACTCATTTTATCTCTCAGTGAATGGTACTAAAGATAAATAATTTTATATATAATAAACTAGTGTAACTTATTTATAAAATGCTTACACACTGGTTTAATGGTTTTAAGTGATGTCCATATGAAAATTGTATATTTTTAAGTCATTGAAAGTTTTCATGTACCTGTTAGCATGAATATAAATCATGCTTTTACAGAAGTTATATTTCATGTCTTACATAACTTTTTACACACATTGGCATGCAGTCAGAATATTTGGAGTTGTTTTTGGAACCTGTCACACTCTAGCTGTGCAACTTTGACTGATTTACTTAATACCTCTGAGCCTTAGTTCCTCACCAAATAGGAATAATAAAATATCCTGTTAAAACTTTTACAACTATGAAACAAAAGTATAGATACAATATTCAATAATTTCTAGCTTATACTCAACAAATATCAATTTCCTCCCTACCTATTCTGGGCTCAAATGGACTACCCTGCTCTTTAGCTCAATAAAATATGAAAATGTAAAATGTGAAGTAATATTACCACCTGTCTTATAAGATTATTATAAAACAATATACAGATATGGACACAATACGTAATAATTGATCATCCTAAGTTATTTTTAGTATTGTTACAGAAAGATCAACCCCCAGGTGCTACACAGTAGGACCTTGCTATACTTTTATATACGCCAATGAGATAACACACCCTGAAATGAAACTCCTAGAATAAAAACTAGATATAATGTGATTTGTCTATATAGAGTTCTGATCTATAACTTCATCATTAAATAGGGAAAGTGGTATCATCTTAAGTAATTTATAAACTAACAATGGCGATTTTCAAAGCCCATAGGGATGTGACATAAATAACCTAGTTGCAAGAAATTGTCTGCATTCCTGTCTCCCATTTGCTTATTTGCTTCATCCCATAAACTATTTTTAAGAAATAATTTAGTTCTCCATTTGTTCATTTTGTTCTCCAATAATGGCATGGATTAGGCACTGATTATCTGTGATACCAAAAAACAGACTGGGGAAAAGACTGTATATTCCACACAATGTCTCTCCTTGGAAAAGAAAATTTAAAATATTAATTTTTTTCAACTTAAAACATTTCTAGAAAAAGATGAAATGTTTTTTATATATTTATACTTAAAGCTTAAATGTGGAAGATATGTTATTCAAAGCCAGAGGTTTTAAGTAAGTTTATTCTAAATGGTAATAGAAATTGAATAGTTAAGTCATAGTAAAAATGCCCATTGTGAAAACACAGCTTTAGTTTTTAATAGTCAAAATTTTAAAAAATATTTTGATGTTACTGAAAAATATAGCCCACTGGAAATCTAACTAGCAATGTGGTTTATATTCTATAATTTTGATTATAATTGGTGGAAATAAGCTTCGATTTTTTTAAATCTGTATGACCCAAATTGAGGCAGACAGCAGAAACAATCTCAACTATTATGACATAGCCACATAGAAATTAGGTTTTTTAAAACTCAATGTTTAAAATGATTTTAAACACGAAACTGTTTTTGTAAAAGAATATATAACATTTTGTTATTTTTTTATAAACACACCTTAAGCCAATTAGATGTGTTTGTGATTAAGGACGTCCTCAGTGCTGTCACAGAAGCTTCTTTCTGGGACCGTTTATTACCATCAACTCTCACAGTTTACACGCTGCCCCCAGCACCCTCTCTGGCCATTTTTCCAGGCACAACGACATTCTTCAGTGACTCCCTCATCAACATCCTAACAACAGCCACTCTGTATTTTATCGGCAACCATGTTCGCCATTTAGAGCAGCATCAAAGGATTTATTGGTAAATTTTGTTATGTTTTATTTTACATGACTATTTGGAGTTGCTGCTGAACAGAGATTTAAACAATAGGAAACATCTAAAATGATGCTGGTCAACTAATGAGTCATTCTTATTATTTCTTCTAAACTATTTCTTTTGCTTGTAGAGAATTCCCACTCTCTGCATGAGAAGGTAGATGATGATCCCCACAATTAACTCCATAGCTTTTCCCTGACTTTATAGAAAACATTGATAGGAAATACATGCTTTTCCCGAGTGATACCTAAATAATCTGATAAGAAAATGCTTTCACTTTTAGGAAAATATATTTAATGGAGTGTTTGCTAAGTTTATCTCAGTTTATCTTTGCTATTTCTATAACCTCACCAATATGAAAGTATTTTTTAAAGGTGTATGCGTCCAAAAGGACAAGGAAAATGAGGATATGTGATGGCAGAAGTTAGATGTCAGCAATTTTTTGTCAATAAGAAAGTAGATGACTTCATGGAGTGGAGACAGCTCAGAAAACTTAAAGCAATATAAGGAAGCCAATAAAGAATGAAGAGGCCGGGACTGGTTCTTAGAAGCACAGTTTCCTTTGAAGACAAGTGTTACACTCTTAATGTGTTGGGTTGGCCAAAAAGTTTGTTTACTTTTTTTGTGCTTAGTTGTCTTCAACTTCATTCAAAACAATTTTGTATTATGGCAGCTGTCATATCAGGATAGATTAAAAGAAAACTTACCAAAATTGATGAATTTTGTGCAGTCATTTTAATACTGAAGGTGAAAATACACATTTTTGACATATTATGCTTTATTAATTCAAGAAAAGTGAAAACGCAACTGAAATGCACACACAAAAGATAAGATTTGGGCAGTATATGGAGAAGGTGCTATGATTGATCGAACATGTCAAAAGTGGTTTGGGAAGTTTCTTGGTACTGTTGACATTTTGGCCAGACAATTCTTTGCTGTGGGGCTGTCTTGTGCATTGGAAGATGTTTAGCAGCACCCCTGGCCTCTACCCACTAGAAGCCAATAGCAGGAGATAGCCGACATACTCAAAATATCCAAATCAATAAACTTAGTGTTGAAAAGAAAAAATGTGTCTTTTATTTTATGGAAAAACTAAACAGACTTTTTTTTGCCAATCCAATACTTTATTAAAAAGTTGAGGATAGGCAGTGTGATATGGTATGTGTGTTACTTAGCATATATACAAGACTTCAATATCCTTTAAAGAGATCTCTCAGAAACTATAATAACTGACAACTCACCACAAGCCTTTGCGTATCAGCCAGAGAAATGGACATCACACAGAGGGAGTTCAGTGGGGAGTGGGAAGGGAGAAACAGAGGGGAAAAGGTATGAGGAAGAAGTATAATTAGTAGGTGTAAAATAGATGGGGAAAGATAAAACTGGTATAGGAAACAGAGGACTCAAAGAACTTATATGTACAGCCCATGGACATGAACTAAGGGGGAGGATGCTGGAGAGTTGTGGTGAGGGGTGGCGGGAGGATAAAGGGGGAAAATTTGGGAAAACTGTAATAGCATAATCAATAAAAACCACTTTAAAAAAAAAGGGTTGCTAAGGAAACTCAGGTGAAAAGCACAGTGAGGACAAACGCTGCCCAACAGTGTGATGGGAAAGGAGGGGTTTTCTCCGGTGGAATTTCCCTCTTTAGCGCCATCTTTTACATTTAGAAATATTAAATAGGTATCTTCTTTGTTGAAATTTGTCTTTTAGATAACACATAGATGAATTTTAGTAAATGGAAATGAAAAAGGAACTGTAAAATGTACATAATTTAATAGCATTCTGACCGGTTGCTACATTTGTAATTTAATCATACACCTGTTTGAGAATTACAGCTAGTTTAGCCATGTTCTTCTGGTCCGTCTGATTTGACATTCTGAAATAGTTTCAAGAACTATTTTGTCAATACAGTTGTACCCTTTATCAATGTTTCTGTGCAAATGTAACTCTTACTAGAGATGAGCCATCCTTCCAAGCTATGATTTGCATTGTGAATATGTTCATGCGGTGTGTCTGAGATGTGCTGCAGAATCATCAGTGCAGAATGGGGGTGATGGAAGGCGGGCTGGGTGTGGGTGCGACAAGACGTGCCCCTCAGTTCTGCATGTGTTTCAGATTGTTTTATAATAAAAACTAAAAAAGTGGGAGGACTGTATATGATACTGAAATGTGTTCAATTTAGGTCACTATTTTTATTTGCTTGCATTTTGAAAAATATTTTTAAGAATTTCATTTTGGTTCTTAGATAAAATCATTTCACTTATTGTTTATTTCAAACACAACATTCAGCCTAGATAAAATCATTTCAATTGTTATTTATTTCAAACACAACATTCAACCTAAGTATTAAAATTAAGATAGTTTAGCCCTGGGTGGTGTAGCTCAGTGGATTGAGCGCAGGCCTACAAACCAAAGGATCTCGGTTCAATTCCCAGTCAGGGCACATGCCTGGGTTGCAGGCCAATTCCCAGCAGGGGATGCACGAGAGGCAACCATACATTGATATTTCTCTCCTTCTCTCCTTCCCTTCCCCTCTAAAGATAAATACATAAAAAAATAATAAAATCTTTAAAAAATAAAATAAAATTAAGATAGTTAATCTCAAAGATTATATAGTATAAGACAAACAAAAGAATGTATAGTTAGGCCCTGGGTGGTGTAGCTGAGTGGATTGAGCGTGGATTGAGCACGGGCCTGTGAAGCAAAGGGTTGCTGGCTTGATTCCCAGTCAGGGCACATGCCTGGGTTGCAGGCCAGGTCCCCAGTAGGAGACACATGAGAGGCAACCACACACTGATGTTTCTCTCCCACTCTTTCTCCTTTCCATCCCCTCTCTCTAAAAATAAAAAAATAAAATATTTAATAAAAAAAAGAATATATAGTTAAATTAGGATCAGACAGTATATTAAGAAGGCCCCTACCCCAGGTGTGGCTGATATACTTGTCTTTGCTATTTATATTTTAATTAGCATCCAAAGATTGCCAGTTAATACATTAAGTGTTGATGAAATCTATTGACCTGTTTGCTAAATAAACTAGGTTTGTATAAACTAGGTTTTGAGAAGCTAGCTAGGTCTATTCCCTTTACCTTGAAGGATGCTGTAGGCTGAATCCTAAGATTTCCTGTGTCCAGCTATGAACTCTGGAATTTCTTTTTTTGCTTGTTTGTTTCAACTGTCAATTTTATTGTAAGGTGATAGAATTAGTTACAAATTTAAATTATAACTGGGTAGTCTTTAGTCAGGTACGAAATTTTATTAGAAGCAAACTGTTTATTCAAAAGTGATCATGGAACAATTCAAAATGCAGAACAAGAAGGACAAGAAACATTTCACTGGCCAATGGATTGTTTTAATTCTGCCATTCTGTCACTAGATGAATCTCACACTTTCCATTTTTAGGTGGAGTAAACTCTAACACCATGCTTGGTGGTACAGAGAGCCTTTTTAAAAATATATTTTATTGATTATGCTATTGCAGTTGTCCCATTTCCCCCCTTTCATCCCCTTCACCCTGCACACCCCCTCCCACCCACATTCCCTGCCTTTAGTTCATGTCCATGGGTCGTACATGTAAGCTCTTTGGCTTCTACATTTCCCATACTATTCTTAACCTCCCCCTGTCTATTTTCTACCTACCATTTATGCTACTTATTCCCAGTGATACAGAAAGCTTTTGTTACAGTCTAGTTTCCATTCAGTCAGTCAAGTGCTTCTCGCTATCTCAGTTAGGATAGATGCTTTTGCCTAACTGGCTGTGCTTGAGCCGTCTTTGCAAGCAGCTTTAGCTCTGCAATGCACTTGGCAACTGTCTCCTTTTCTGGCTGTGCAGAGATGCTCTGCACCATGTGCTTCTTCACCCACTTCGCCACGTGCTCTTGTTTCTTTCAATGCATCATATTCTGCACAGAGATATTATAGTGCAGGCGATTCTTTACCTCCAATTCCACAGCAATGCTATTCCTCTGGACCTCGAAAAGGTAATGGTGTTTTGGAACCAGTGCCTGCTGAGACTTCTCCAGATCTATTGCACCCTGCATATTTTTGATGGAAGCCTGTTTTGCTTCTTCTAATTGAGCAATTTTTTTTTTGCTTATTGAGTTTATCAGCAAATTCTGCAATAGAGGCACTATATCTTTAATTACATAGACAGGCAACCCTGTTGTTGATATGGCAGAGATGGTCTCTGAAATAACCACATATATTACTTTGTATAGAAAATATAGGATGAGCTCAGTTCTGAGTACATTGCGTCCTGTTACACTGGTTTTAGGGTAGAGGAACTGGAAGAATTCCTCTGGGGTCAGACCATGGCAAACTTTTCCTCCATATTCAGGAAGAGGTAACACAGGGGCAAGACTTGGCTGCCGGGTGTGAAACACCCTTGTCGCCTACAATACCCCTGGACTGAGGAAGGCTGCGTTCTTCAGAGAGGGGGCCCACTGTGGCAGCAGCAGAAAGTAGCATGGTCAGCAAGGGTCCATTTGGATTACGGAATCCTGCCCTGAAACGTCAGCATTTGCCCAAATCCACCACGCGGGCAAAGTGGTGATAAAAACTTAAAGGAACCAAAAGCTGGGATTTCCTTGATTCAAAAAGGAGGCTGCAAAGCAGTTTATAACCCCAGGCTTAAGGTTTTTCCTTGGATTTACTGTCTGCCCAACAAAAAGACCCCCAGACTTCGGTATTTTGGGTCTCATGGTCAGGTTCACAACCCAGTAATCCCAATGTGAAGCTTTATAGGAGTCCATAAGCCAACAGAGGTTATCCTTAGCTTCTTCATGTCTCCCTCTTAGAAATGACTGGACAATGAAGCATCTCCAGATAAGTTAGTGATGTTCCCAATGCCAATGAGCGGTTTGTTTTTGCAAACAGTGGAAGTGAACATCAGAAGAATTAGAGAAACTCAGGAAAAATGCAGGGAGTAGATAAAGGATATTTTTTTAAAGTATAGCTTTTGGATAAGAGAAAATTATGCATCTGTGAAATGAGAACAGGATGCTTTAAAATAAGAATGAGATTATTAAAAATAATTTAAATGTATGTTAAACATCAAAAATGTTCAGGAAATCAGTTAGAAAATAGAACAATGACAAACAATATACAAAAGAAAATATTTTAAGTACCCAAGGTCCAACATCTAGCCAATAGAAATTTTTGAAGAGAATGAAAGAAAGGCAGATAGATTAGATATTTTAGATGATAGATAGATGGATATATAGATAAATGATAGATAAACGATAGATAGATAGACAATAGATGGAAAAGAAATACATTAAAAAGAAATAATAAAATAATTTTTCCCAGAACTAAAATGCTGGTCTAAGAAACCATCCAACAAAATATGTGGGGAAAAAGCCTGAAGCAAGGTATATCACCATGAAATTTTTAAAATACTTAGACAAAGATATTTCAAATGCTTCCAGGGAGTGAAAAGAAATAGGAGTCAAGAATACACTGTATGCAATGTCAGGAATGAAAATGGTATGGGATTTTGCAGCCTAAACCTGGAAGATTAGAAGACAATGGTATAATGACATCAAAATCTTCAGGAGAATTGTTTCTAACTTACCAGTTTTATACTTTGACACAATTCAATCATAGATCAGGGTAGAAGAATAAATTTCAAACATGCAAGAGCTCAAAAATATATTTTTTAAAACCTGCTTCACAGGGAAAGAAGCCATAGGAGACTGTGCTCCAGCAAAATAAAGGAGCCGACCAAACGTGGCGTCCGTAAACAGGGGCCTGGAGCATTCAACACTGGAGAAACACGGGCGGGGGGGAATGACGCTAAAGGCAAAGAAGTTGGTACCCAGCAGAGGAGCAGATACGCCAATGGTGTAGCGGGCAGAGGGAGCAACCAGTAAGACTGGCCTGAGAGGAAACTGAACTGTCATTTCCAGTTCACAAAGTGAGGATGTGATCGGCTAGACTGCCAATGACCACTCCGGGCTGCCCCAGAGGCCGGGTCACTGTGAGGCCCACGGCTCAGACAGGAGCGAGCGGGTCGTCCCAGTGCGTCGCGGCAGTTCTCTGTTAACGCACTGGGTGTAAAGTTCTCCGTCGTTTCTGTGTTTGGGAGTGGCATATATTTTAAAACATTGATTATCAAATTATACAATTTATATTGCAAACCTTGTAACTAAATAAGGGTGTAGAAGTAGGGAAAATGGGCTTAACATGATCATATTCTGGAAATATTATTCTAAATCAGGTTAATTTCAGGACATTCCAGGTACATAATTGCCTTTTTTGTTAAGCTTTGGCTAAAAAAGTCCATAAAGCCTATTTATGACTAACATCAGTTGTTAATACACTGGAGTTTAGTTGTCATATTTAAAATAAAATAAAGAATAATATCCTTCTGTGCATATAGTGTAAGTTTAAACAACTCTATTGTATATTACTTTTTTCACTCCATTTTTATGTGTGAAAAAATCTGGAATAAAATAGAATAATTTCTAAAATGCATTATAATTAAAGTAATTGAATCATAATAATGTGATTTTTCATGCAACGATTCATTATCAATTAATCTAAACTCGGGTCTCTGCTCTTCGCACCTTTTTAAAAAATACTTTTTGCTCATTAATAACTGTATTTCAAACTAGGGTTTTATAAAAATATATTTTCAAACAATGTAATTTAATTTAATTTTTATTTTCATTTTTTAATTTAATTTTATTTTTGTTTTTAAAAGATATAGCAGGTATTAGATATTCATATAAGCTATTGGTCAAAATAAAGCTTTTGCATTACCTCCGAATCCAGCAATCCTTTCTCCGAATTGTTTTCCCTAATTTCACCCTCACACCTTGAAATTGGGAATTTACTATAATAGGTATTGATGTTTATATAGCATTTTCTAACTTTATAGGAGCATTAGGATGTATTTCCTCTTTGTAGGAGGGACTGAAAGAATCTTTTAAAATCATCAAGCAAAGGCTATTTCCAAACTGCAGGATCTGCACAGACTTCTTACAATAGCTCTTATTATTCATGGAATCACAAGCTTCAAAACCAGGAGAACTCGCATTGACCCTGTTATTACCTCTGCATGTAAACAGTGGTCTTTGCAATGAGCTGCATCTCTGCCAAAAAGGAAGAAAGCATCATAAACAAGGACAGATACCACGGTTTGCCTAACAAATCTGTAAAAACTAGTATGTGCTAGGATACCCTGGTCTAGCCC
>PVKM010039848.1:0-13633 GCA_004027735.1 Carollia perspicillata | reverse complement strand
TCTTAATAATTATGGTGAATATACAGTTTTCTACTCCATTCCTTCTCATAATTTTCCACATTTTTAACTGTTTTCTATTCTTACATAATTAGTCTGAGTTAGGCAGATGTCTAATTTAAGTGCAAACTCTGCCACTGACGAATTCTGTAATACTGACAAGTTTGTAATCCGTCTGAGCCTCGTTTCTTTGCCTGTGAAGCGAGGACACTTCAGAGAGCTGCTGTGAGGATTAACTGAGATGACGCATTTAAAGTAGTTAGCAAAGAAGCCATTTAGCAACTCTCAGCTCCTTGCGTCTTTCTGAGATGCAGAAATTTTCTTTTCCCTTTTGGGCTCACGGTTTTTACATACATTTTGTAGAGTGGGATTATTAAATCAAAGGGTGTCACAGAATTCTTTATGTTTAACATACACAGCTCTACTGCTCTGAAAAATACTTAAACCGATTTATATTTCTACCGGCAGCCTGCGTGCACATCCTAGGTGGCCCACAATCTGCCTGCGCTGAGTATTTTTTTAAATTCGACAATTCAATGAGCGTCAGAGAGCATCCCTTTCCCGTATCCACTTGCAGCTCTTCAAAGATGAATGGAGTTAAACAGACGAATGTTTCCTGTGTAAACAATTATATAAATATATAATAAACCCATTTGATACAGTCCAAATTTCTGCAGACATGTACCTAAGAGTCTATTGGATATTTATACTTATAAATACCATTAGCACCAAATTCAACCTGTCTAAACTCAAGGAAGCACAGTGCCTCACATGCAATAGGTGATTCGTAAATGTTCACTGAACAAAAGACAGAAAGTTACTTTAATCCTGGGATTGGCAGACAATGAAGCAACACAATAGTAACTGCAGCTTTTCAAAGTTATAAATAAAAGGTGAATTGCACTACTGCACACAGGGTTTGTTTGTTTGTGAACACTACATAAATGTTTCACTCACCAGAATAAAAAATGCAATGGTGTATCACTGGTCTACTTAAAAATCATTATCTGAATATTGTACAGAACCTCAAGAAACGCTTTTCAGGGACCAATGCAACCCGAGAGTAAGTTAGATAAGCAGTTGAGATGATTTTCTGGAATGAAACAGACAGTCCTTCCAATGTCAGAATATGACACACAAGGATTGGACCAAAGCAGCCGTCAGAGTTCAAACTTTCAGACCCATTTGGTTGGAATATCTAGAACCATTTGACAGAGTCATCAGATATTTGCCAATAGGTCCAATTACCTTCAAAATTTACATTTTCTAATTTGTTAGAAAAGAAATGATAGATTTGATACCTGAACACTATTCAAGCTGTTCTATCACTAAACCAGGTATGATTTATGAAAACCTACAAATGATATCTCTCCATGAATATGAACAAATTTAATTTAAAATCTGTGACCAATATTTTAAAAAAATGTCCTAAGACGAGGATCTGCACGTAAGCCAAACACTGATCAAACGGTCTGCAGATGCCCCATCGCTGAGCGAAGAGATTACCTGAAAGCTGCAGTATACACTAAATTCCATTCCGCCTTCAGAAACGCATTTCTGGGCGAAGACGTGTCACCGTGCCCTAACATTTCTATATCCATGGGACATTACACCACAGAATAGTCCTGCCTAACAGAAATACAATGCAAGCCACGTACGCAATTATGTGTTTTCTAGCAGCCACATTAAAATAGTAGTACGAGGTTATGTTAATTTTAATAATGTTTCATTTAAGCCAATACATCTAAATTCAATATGAGACATATTGATGAGTTAAAAAACATATATATATAAGTGAGATATATATAATGGGTAAAATAGCTCATTAAATCATTAAAAATCATTAATGAGATATTTTACTCATTACTGTGTGGAAAAGAGAGAGAAGTTGGAGAACAGAAGAAAAAGAATTCTTTTTTTTTTCACATAAAGTCTTTCAACTCCGCTGAATGTTTCACGCTGGGGCGCACCTCCTCTCACACTTACTACATTACAAGTGCTCATGAGGCACCCGTGGCTAGTGGTGGCTGTGCTAGTGTGGCTCTGGACGGGGTGTCCGACCCGTGGCCCGAAGGCGCGTGCAGCCAGGATGGCTGCGAATGTGGTCCGACATAAAGTCGTAAATTTACTTAGAACATGATGAGATTTTTTTTGTGATTGTGTGCCACAATGTACTTAATGTGTGGCCCAAGATAACTCTTCTTCTGGTGTGGCCCAGAGACGCCAAAAGGTTGGACACCCGTGGTAAAATATCTCTGCATCCCCTTAACATTGTGATTACAGATACTGTTCAAGCCCTTGATTAAAGACCAGGCGAGAGGGTCCTCTTAGGGGAAAAAAGTGTATCTCCTGGCAAAACTGGATGTTTCTTCTAGTGAAATAAGAACATTAGAACTCATAATTTTCCTTACCCTATTTGTCACGATTGCTTACATTTTGGTTAACACAGCCTGGGTTTTTTGTTGTAACTGCTCCTATCCCTTTAACACCATTTTTCTTCTCTCCCAATTTGGGAGGTTGTTCTTTGAGCATTCTTTATTTTTCTATTGTATTTGTGGTCTTATGCTATTCAGCAGTCTCAAATATGTTCTGGCTTATGGCCAAATGAATAGGCATATTTGGTATGGCCTTGTCATCCTTATTAAGTTGTGTAGATTCTAAACTTCTCCTCTCACCTGTGTTGCTGTTTGGATGGGAAGAAAAACACCAGAGTCACGCACACATGGGAGCACTTAGAGAAACTATTCTGAGAACAATGAACACACACAGAAGAAAGAATAAGAATAAAAATAAAGTGAATAGCTAAATATGGCCAAATGTTACAAGGTTTAGCATTTGAACATATTGTACATCAGAAAAATACATTTTCGTTCATTCTTTTAACTGTTTATTGAATATCCAAGAGTCGGTTAACTTCTCTCTCTGTTCCACACAGTTTCTTTACATTGTCCTGGAAGGTTTTAGTCTATATGTTTCTTTGTGTATATATATTATTATCTTAAACATTTCCTGTCATAGGTTTAATTTTCTAAAACCAACTAATTATTTTACATTTCTTACATCCAACAAATGCCTTTAAAATCTAAATACCAGTCTATCAAATGTCTTACAGTAATGTTTTAAATAGTGAGTCACAGCATATACATGACTTTTTATTTGCAGCGATTGCAAACTTGTTCTGTAAATATTTTAGGTTTCGTGGGCTAAATGGTCTCTGTTGCAACTACTCTGGTGACTTTTCTCGAAAGCTGCCATTGACAATATGTAAACACATTTGATCAGCTGTGCTCCAATCACACTTCATTTTCAAAAACAGGCAGGTCACATGTGGCTTCCAGGCCACACCATTTGCTGACAGGTCCGGCTGGGAGGAGTGGAAAGTATAAGACAGGGTAGGGGCAAGGAGTCAAAAACGTCAGAAGTGAAAACAATCAGGCCTTATATTCCAACACTCCTAAATAGTTAAACTGAGGCCTCTTGCAAAGTACTTGAAACCACGCCCTCAGCTGACCCATATTTATTGTAGAATGGATGGATCCCCTGTCAATAGGAGTTAAAATCAAGAAACTATAATTATAAAAGTGCATTATATTAGGGGAATGATACAAATCATCAGCAAAGATGAATGCCCGTATTTTCCCCCTACATTTTACAAGACTAAATTTCTGTGAACTTTTACTTAGCTTCTCTCCTTTCATAAGAGGCTATGACACTCTGCAATGAGTCAGCTTGTAGTACTTCGGGAAGGATGCTGAGCTACTGTGCTGCTCTCTCCTCTGTGGCTGCTGTAGCCCAGAAGCCCGAACAATGCGCCAGAGTCAAATTTTGGAGACAATCTAAGAGTTAAGAGCCAATTCCCTGCCAAAATGCAAAATCAATTTACATAACACATTCCCACAACCCCCACATAGAGGAACTAATTTCTTAACAGACCATTTCATGAATAACAGGGTCTTTGTGCCACCAAATAAAAACATTTGGAGATCGTTGCAACATCTGTTCTGAGATGTTACTGTCAAACTCCATTCTTGGAGAGGGAGGAAACTGCATTGTCTTTCAGCGGCTTTGATGATTTCAGAGAGCGTCTCCACTGTGAGGGCTGTCCCAAGCACGGGACCCCGAAACCCCCAGGAATGGAGTCAACACTGATGTCAAGTTCATCTACTACAGTTTAAATAAATTCAAGGTAATATTTAAAACCCAAAGTTCCGTACTATATTTCACATCTTTCTAAAACTAAATTACATGATATGGCGACAAGAAATAACTGTTATTCAGACAGTATCCATTTTTGTGTGTCGCTCAACATAATCAGAGTGGTTTTCCTCCAAGTGGATGGGCACTAAGCACAGCTAAGAGGCCCAAGTCCTACCTGAGGCATCGGAGTCTCGAGCACCTGTTCACAGCTGAAGGCACTATCGTGTGACACACTGCTTTTTGCGTAGACATAGAAGGTCACTCGTTAGAAGTGAAACATGGAAGCCAGTTTTGCTACTTAAAGACACCAACAATGCTGAGGCACGGAGAAAGAGCGGGGAGAGTCAGAGGCGGTGAAAGTCAGGTCGGCCACGCTTGCTGCTGGTGGGGAAGCTCTGGTCAACGGTCAGGGGAAGCAAGTCCCGTGCTACGGCACAGTCGGGGCTCCTGGCCTCGCTGGCAATGAGCAGGGTCTGTGGTAACTCCTCTTTTACAACTCTGGTTTTACTGTTCGCTGTCCCTTTAGCTCAGTGGTCGACTTTATGTGCGTAAATAAAAAGAAACGAAATGAGAGCCGAGGCCCTCGGTGTCCATCTGTGGGCCCATAACTCAAGTGAACAACAAACGACCTTCTGCTGCCATTTCCTGCTCCCTTTTGCAGGAGCAGGAAAACACCACGTAAACTAGCACAAAACGAAGAAACAGAAGAGAAAGTGGCAACAATAGAAACGGTGCCGGATTACCAAAGCAACCTGAGAATGGCTGAAACGGTTAAGAAAAAAAGAACCCTGGAATGTTGAAAATGCCACGACCACGTCTGTGTTATTTAGTGAGCTACCCCCCAGGACTGCGCATGGCGGAAAGTGGGTGCTTATACACAGTGAACAAATGAAGGAGTCCTCACTTTCCTTCTCTTTCGCCTTCCAGAGGCAGGCCACCAACATTCAGTTAGATGGGTTCAAGTCAGTTGTGTAAACGAGATCCAATCCAGTTCAAAGGACTGAACCTTAGGACCATTGGGCTGTTTCCAAAATGTGAAGAAATGAGCAATTCTCAAGTCACAGAAAAAACAAAGCAGTTGGCATTTTTCAGAAAGCAACTAAACCTGAACAGGAATCTGCATTTATCCTCAAGACTTAACTTCACAAATACTCTTGTATGTTTAACTTTATGTATGTATGCAGGCTGGAGTTTCTATAGGATTGACGTGTAAAAGTAGCACTGCCAGGTAAAAGATTAGCTTCTTGTTATTTTGAAATGCACCAACCAACATACTGCTTTTTAAAAAGTTTATGTAAATGTCCATTTCCACCAACAACGCATGAAAAACCATCAGTGTTGGTGAACCATTTAGCTTCCCTTTCTTGAATAACGCAAAGAGTTTTAAAGATTACTTAATATATGTAACTGCCAGTACCAGAGGCTACAGGGTGAAAAAGAAGTCTCCTTCCCAATCTTATCGCGAGATCTTATCCCAAGATCTCCTGGCAGAGGCAGGTGCTGCCGTTCTCTTGTACACCCATCCAGACATACTACTTAGTATCATCTCTCTGAACACAAATGCCACTGTTTTCAAAACAAATAGTAGCATTCTGCAGTTCTTTTATCATTCCATAAAAATCTGTTGTTTTTAAGGGCCACACAGTATCCTGCACTGTGCAAAGACTGTAACTAGTTTAGCCAGTCCTCTGTGGATGGGCGTTCAGATCGATCCCCATCTTTTGTAGTGACGGTGATGCCGAAGGTGATATCCTTGTACGGAAGGGTTTGTGTCCTTAATGCACGTACATTGGCGGGAAATGCTTCAATGGGGACTCGCTGGGCCAAAGGGTAAGTGCATTTTTACTTTTGGTTGATGTTCCCCAAGTAATTTTCATAGACTTTGTGCCCACTTACATGCCCACAACTAGTGTGCCCATGACTTGTGTCCTAAAGTTTATTGACAAACTTTTAAAAATTAGCATTGCCAATCTGATATGTGAAAGATAATATCTCATTCGAATTTTAATTGCATGTAAAGATCAAAAGATGTGATTTTTAATAATTAGGCAATTTATATTTTATATTCTGTGAATTTTTGTTCCTTTCTTATTACCAATTTTTGTAAGTTTTACTAACCTGAAGCATAATTAAAAAATTAAAAGCCCAAACTTAAAATACTGCAACACAACATTTCCTATTCTGAAATGTTATTCCCTACATCACTTATAGTTAGTTCCTTAAATTATGATTTGGTGGGGAGGAGAGACAGTGGAAGTGGAATTAGGAGAAAAGAAAGATAAATAACCAATTTCAACACAGAGGCTGAAAGTGTATAAGTGCAGAGAATCAAAAGTATAGCCAAAGAACAGAAAGAAATCATCAACTAAAACATAATGAATTTTATAATAATCATCTGTATTTCTATTTATTTCTCCACCAGAGATTATATAAACCAAGTGGTCATAATTTCATCTCTGAAATTCTATCCTTGAACTTAACCAGATTTTATTGGATTTAAAACTACATCATTCTGGGACACATATTTTAACCAGCCAACCCACTTCACACCACACAAATGGTTTCCTTGTTTTTTGAAAATGGGAAAATTATATTTCTCATGACAGCTAATTGGTTAGTTGCTTCTTCAGAACTATCGGAAGTTTTCTGGGGCACAATGGTCATCAACGCGATGGAAACTAAAAACGGTTCCACATGTGATCATGGTCACGGACAAGTTCTGGTGGAAATCTTGGGGTCATCTTCGCCTTTCTTCTCCTAGACTCATTTTTCCACGAGTCTTGTTTTTTCTTTCCTCGAAATCTCTTTGTCCTCAGTATTCAGGGCTACTACTCTGGTTTCAGTCCTTATCACGTGGTGATGATATTACTGCTTCAGATTTTAAGCCCACCTCTGCCCTTCTATCATACCTTAACTCATCTTAAAACACAACCTGAGTGGATTTCACCTCGCTCGAGAACCTAAGTGTTCAATGTGCACTTGCAGACTGAAGAAACAAATAAAGTATAATAGCTATTGGATTTCTAACCCAAGCCCAGGCTCCTCTGCCTTAGCTTTCAAGGGCCTCCCTGCTCTGGTCCCAGTACTTCTGCAGACGTCTCCCCCACCACTGTGAGCGATCAGTACTCACTCTCTCTCCTTTGCCTTTGCTCATGTCCTCTGTGCAAAACTGTGGATCCTTCTAGTGACATTCTGAGTTCTGTGCACGACAGTCTTCCTCTCTTGTTCTGTTTCTTCTCCCACCCTCTCAGTCCTATGGGACCTCCTCTATCACCTTGGCCTCAAGGACCACCTATAAGGCGACCATACACCAATTCTCCCTCTAGTCAGATTGCTCCTGAATTTCACATTGGTATCCCCAATACCTGGCATGTATCTCCAGTAGCTCTCCCACAAAGATCTCAAAACTGACACATGCAAAACTGAACTCATCTTTCTACTTCTTGAACCAAGCAGCCACCCAAGTTAGAAACATGGGTGGTCATCCTTGACTCCCAACTTTCCCTAATCTCCCACATCCAACTGGTGTCAATGCGACTTTGCTCCTTTCTCCGGTATCAACTGACTCCTTTCTATCTTCACAACTATTGCAGATTCCCAACCGCATCACCTCTCACCGTCGCCAGTTTTCCTAGTTGATTGCTTTGCGCCTTAACTTCCATTCTAGGAAACCATCCCTTTACACTGGTGCTTAACTCTAAAATCAAATTGTATTTTAAATGAGGATAATTTGCAGAGGATTTATTTACAACAGGACTACTGATAATGAGATGAGTGGACTGCAGGGGAAGCACACTGTTAACCTGGGGACAGTACAGAGATGAAGATGTCACCACCACAGGCCTGAAGGGACAACAGAAAAAACTAGTTACCCAGAAGGGGTATGTAAATAAAGTTACCTTCAGAAGGGGAGATGAACAACAATTAAAATTAAAAAAAAAAGGGGGGGAGATGAAGCTGTTTCCATGCATATTCTGCAAGGAAGAAGGCCAGGAGAATAAAGACCTTGACCTCACTCTCATTTCCTGCCCATCTCCTGCTGGGACTATTTATCCATTGGCTGAACTCAACTGAAAATCAAAGGGCACGAGAGTCTGCTAATTTAGCTAAGTTAGGTCAGCCTCTGGGGTGCAGCAGGGTGGAGGAAGTCAAGAATGGATTGGGGATGTGTATCCTTTCAGTGTCTGATTAAAAGACCTGGTTGGCTCTCAACCTCCTATAGAGTTTAACTTCTTAATGAATACATGTCCCTCTAAGATCTGGCCATTGCTTTCCTCTCATGATGCTAAAACTCATCTAGATGCACCCAGGGTGAATTATACACCTTTTCCTACTGAACTCACTGTATGGAACATCTTTCCTCTATTCCCAGGTTGTCAATCTATTTATCCAAAATCAATTTACTCATCACCTACACTGTAAGAAAACTTCATAGCTCAGTTATATAACTGGCCACCCTCTTTCGTGATTTCATTATCTATAGATTTTTCTCTAAGCATGTGTAATGTTTTATTGTCCTTGTTTATATGTTTATCTTTATATACTAAATAGTAAACAGATCTCTAAAGAAAGCACAGGATATGTCTGTCAATCACCTTTTTATTCCCAGTACCCAATACTGTGCAAGACACAGAGTGGGAAAATAAATGATTGCTGAGTGAAGGAATGAATTTAACCATCAGCTCAAGGCCAACACCATCCATGAGGTTTCCCTGACAACCTGGCCCCATGCTGATCTTCGCTGACATTCATTACCAGGGTTTAATGTTTCCCTACTTATTTTACTTGTTTTTGTATTTTTTTTTTAGTTAGGCCACAAGCGACCTGACAGCAGAAATTATGTCTTCTGTTTCTCTGACAACACAGTTTGAGTCCACACTAGGAATTTCATAAATGCTTGCTTTTAGGAGTAAGCAATTAATACAGGAGAAATATATATTTTTTGGAGTCTCAAAATAAAATACTTCCATCACCAGATAAGTGGTGTAAATTGGTGAAATTGATTAAAAAAGGTGGGTGGGAGGAGATAGCTCTAACACCTGTTTATTTCCTAAGGCAGGAAATCTGGCTTGCATGTAAACATGTCCAATTTTTAATGTTTTAATTCTTGGCTCAAATTGAAAAATTTCATCTAACCCAGGAACCACTCTGCATTCCTAAGAGAGGAAGGCAGAGCTGTGGTTTGACCAAGGGCTTAGAGCATCACTGATCCAGGTGATCCTGTATGTGAGTGGGTGATCATTGGTTAGGAAATGTTCAAAAAATTTAGGTGGGAAGTCCAGGCTCTTCGGTGCTTTATTCTCCCTTAAACTGAAACCTTACGGGGGAGGCCTATGTTTATAGCTTTAGCATAAATGCTGTGAGCCAGCTCATTTAAGACCTATACTGTTGACAGCGCTCTGCCTGGATGTATCCCGAGTTCCTTTTACTTCTGGCCTGCTGCCTATGTTCGATCTAAAAAACGGTAGTAAAGGGTGGTAGGTCTGACCTGACTCTGAAAGCCAGACTATGTTAAATACCAGTACGGACAAAGAATTAAGGAGAGACTCACATCTCAAATGACCAGCTTCTTAAGAAGGAGACTTGATCAGATGTGGAAAGACAAAACATTAAAGAAAGAGGACCCGGGGCATCTGGACCAGAGCCATGTCGGGGTAACCTGTACAGCCAGCCTGCTTTCACACACCCAGCAGCTCCCTCAGCCATCCACGGAGGCGGGTGGGGATTATTCGAGATGTAACCTATGAGGAAACTGAAGGCCCAGAGATTAAGCAATATGCCTCCAGTCGGTGCAAATCCAGGGTTGTAATTTATGTGTCCTGACCTCAACTCTGTTATGCTGCTTCCCCAAACTGCCAGTATCTCCCTCCTTAGGATGAGGTCAACAGGGTGAGGAGCTGGCTATGCCTTGTCTGTTAATGAAAAAAAAGTACAAAAGTTAGTAGGAAGAAGGGTCATTTACTGTTTATATTTTCAATATAGTCTTCTCTGACAGAGTTTGAAGGGCTGTTCACATTTAAGCCTCAGAGTGACCCTGGCAGTTGATTAAATGATAAAACATGTCTTCATTTAGCCCTGGCTGGCGTAGCTCAGTGGATTGAGTGTGGGCCTGCGAGCCAAACGATCGCGGTTCGATTCCCATTCAGGGCACATGCCTGGGTTGCAGGCCAGTTCCCAGCGAGGGACGCACGAGAAGCAACCACACATTGATATTTCTCTTCCTCTCTCCTTCCCCTCCCCTCTAAAAATAAATAAATAAAATCTTTAAAAAAAATTACTCTTAAAAAAAAAAAAAAAGTCTTCATTTAAGTGTGGCTTGGGGTGACCAAGACATGAAGGGTGCATGATGTCACTGAGATTTCACCCCATTTGTGAAGTCAGAACCTGGGGCTCTTCTTAATCTCGGGTATTGCAACTAGCAGTGGGGATGAAGCAGACACTTCTATTAAGGATCAAAAACCCACATTAAAAAAAAAATCAAGGTCCTAATAAGTAAAAAGCAATTCTATTTGAGGTACCATCCCTTTTGAGAACTAGAAAATGATCTATTTATCTATACAGAAAATTAAGAACAGCAAAAACAAGACTTTAGTTTTTATTTGTAGAATTTGAAGTCAGACATAGAAAGTGAAGAGGAATGAAAGGACTAGAAAATGGAGAGCAGGGAAACCAACAGGAGGAGAAAGGGAGATAGGAAAAGACATTAAAAAAAAAAAAGAAAACGAGACACAGAAATAGACAGAAGAAAAGAACATTATACACAGATAAACACAATTTCAACCCAGACAAAGGAGAGGAAGACCACACCAACGCAGACGGGCAACATACGGGTGTCACACGGCACCAACTGTAGCTAGGTTGTCATTTTATAGCTACAGGCAAAAATAAAGGCCTACTGTACAGAATCAAAGTTGAGGTCCAGGAGCTTTCAATACAATGGTTCTTATGATATATGCTTTTCTTTCATGCCTTATGGAAACATTTAAAAAGGAAAAGAGAGCCAAACTGCATGTCCAAAGTGTGGGGAGGGTGAGGAAAACACGCATGGATTTGAGCATTCCACCATTATTTCTCTATTGAAACACGACCCCATTCTTGGCTTCTTATTTGCTCCCTTTTCCACAGCCCGACAGCGAACTCCCACGCACCAGAGGAACCGCGGAGCAGGGACAATAACACGAGCAGCTGCTCAAGCTGTGGTTTTCATTAAGGGAAAAAAGTGCCTTGATTGTAAGGGATTTAGTTTTTAACCTTCAGGCCAACACTAAAGTGATTAAAACTCCATGTACAGAAACACGAATAGTTTCTTAAAAGTATGATTAGAACATACTCAGCATTATCTATGGGGGCTGAGAACAGTTCGAATTTTAACACCCACCTTGGCTTAGTGCATGAACTTGGATGTAGGAAAGCTGGCAAAAACCAAGTATACAAAACCTACTGTATCGGTCCTAAATTGCATTTCTGCAAAAGTCAGGGATATATTTTCACTAAATTCTTTAGCTACAAAAAGTGAGGCTATCAAGCCACGAAAAGACATGGAGGAACCTTAAATGCATAATTCTAGTGGAAGATGACAATCTGAAAAGGCTACATACTATATGATTTCAACTGACATTCTGGAAAAGGCAAACCTATTGGAGACAACAAAAAGATCAATTGTTTCCAGGGATTAGTGGGAAGGGAGGGATAAACTTGTGGAACATGGAAGATTTTTAGAGCAGTGAAAATGCTCTATATGATAACATAATGGTCAATACATGACACTATACAGTTGTCTGAACCCACAGAATGTACAATGCCAACAGTAAACCCTAAAGTAAACTGTGTACTTTAGGTGGCAATGATGTGTTAGTACAGGTTCATCAGTTATAACAAACGGACCACTGTGGTGGGGTGTTGGCAATGGGGGAGGCTACGCACGTGTTGGGGCATGGTGTACGAGGTATATGGGGAAATCTCTGTACCTTCCCCTCAATTTTGCCATGGACCTAAAGTTGCTCTAAAATAATTAAGGGGAAAAAAAAGCAAGACAACACCTTGAAGGCTTGCATTTGATACAAGAGCAGGAGCTAAGGTGTGAGGCCCCAGAGCCAGGCATACTCTGCTTTCATGGCTCGGTACAAGGGTTGTGACTCTCGATCCAACATGTACTCATTGGTTATCGTTTTGCCTCCACATGCTCCCACAGCAGCTCAGTGCATGAACTTCTAGAGTTGAAATCCTGGCTCTCCTTCCTATTGTGCAACCTGGGTTAAGTCATAATCACCGACACCTCCGCCTGTCTCCTAGTTCTAGAACACAAGGGCGATAAACCAACACCAACTATTGGAGTGATTAAACGCACAGAAACAGTTTCACACAATGGGTGGCACATGATAAAGAAGGGCTCAAAAACATCAGAGAAGCCAAAAGTGACAAAGATATACTTGTCATGAATGAAAAGGAGTACAATTGTGCTGTTATCCTGAATTTCTCACTGGTTAGGAGAAAAGTGGTAGTTACATCCTATGTGAAATCTGGAAGAACTCCTCCATAAGAAGAGGCATTAAAGAGTATTCTAGATTTGACACAGTTAAAGAAGTGGCACATTTGATGGTCAGGGAGAACAGAAGACAGAAGCTCAGAAGATGGGAGTTAGGTGGTCAGTACCCTGCCCCCTGGTTGGAGACTCAGTTCTGGGAAAGACAGAGAAAGGGAGACACGTGTTGTCTTTTCTATGACAAGCTGCCTAGTGAACCCTCTGCTCCAGGAAGAGTGGCCACAATGAAAATGTCTCATGTTTAAAATGTAATTACTCTGATATATTTGTGACCACAGTGACTGTGGGCGAGAGTCCTAGGTTTCTTAGGAATTAGTCAAAGCTGCAGTAAAAAAGGAAACTCCAGTAAAATAAAAAGACCCTACGTGACTGATGATAGGCCCTCGATCTTGTGAAATCTTTTCTTTTCAGTTAGAAAATGGAGAAGCAATAGCCACGCTGCTGCCCTGTGACTGGAGGGTTCCATTTTTGCTAAAGTGTTTAACGAATGAGCAAGCCTCCAAGCAGTAAATACATACACCTTTGTCCTACCCTCCTGAACCAGCTAGTGGTTTCTCCTCCACCCCCCACTAAAGAGCAACTCTCTCTTCTTTTGTTTTCTTTGGTCTTTGCTGACAAAACGCCCCTGCTCTTGCTCCCTGCTTCCAATACTTCATTTTCATCCAAATGCCTCCACTTTTATTCACCACAGATCTAGCTTATTGAGCATTCTGTATTGCCTTTCAGGTTTTGTCCCTATTCCATGTTAAACAGGCTGTGGTGCAAGTGTAGGACTTTGCTCAGTAAAATATTCCATCCAACGAGGGCAGTTATGTAAACAGGGCCGCTCCTGGCAGGAAGGCCTGATGGGGTAAACAAGGCTGGAGAGAGAAAGTTCTCTCAGAGCGGAGGGACTTC
>PVKM010039847.1:0-13626 GCA_004027735.1 Carollia perspicillata | reverse complement strand
CCCTAATGCCTGTTCAGACTTTCCATGTACAAAAAGGGAAAGGGGCTTGTGAATCCAAAACCTGGAAAACAGATCTTTTTGTAGTTATCATACCAATCTTTGGCTTAAATATAATTTTTTAACTGGAAAAGCACACAATAATTGACAGATATTTACATTAATATACTTTACTCATGTGTAAATAACTTAGGAAAGTAAATTCTTCTGATTTGTTATGTTTTTTATTAAAGATTTATTTATTTATTTATTTTTAGAGAGAGGGGAAGGGAAGGAGAAAAAGAGGGAGAAAAACATCAGTGTGTGAGAGATACATTGACTAGCTGCCTCTCACACACCCCCTACTAGGGACCTAGCCTGGAATCCAGGCCTGTGCCCTGACTGGGAATCAAACCAGTGACCCTTTGGTTTGCAGGCCCATTCTCAATCCACTGAGGTATACCATCCAGGGCATGATTTGTTAAGTTTTTTTTTTTAAAGTATGAGTTTACTAGACAAAAGAGCTCTCTCATAATGATTTTGAATGAACATTTAGAGAATTCCAAATAATTTAATTATTCCTATTGTTTTGTCTTTTTTAGAGTACAGTAGCAGATTTTTGTGTTACCTAATGCAAATTTTTTAAAAGATTTTATTTATTTTTAGAGAGAGGGGAAGGGAGGGAGAAAAGGAGAGAAACATCAGTGTGTGGTTGCCTTTTGTGCACCCCCTACTGGGAACTGACCTGCAATCCAGGCATGTGCCCTGACTGGGAATTGAACTGGCAACCCTGTGCTTCACAGTCCAGTGTTCAATCCACTGAGGCACGCCAGCCAGGGCACCTAATGGAAATTTTAAGAAACCCAAAGATAGTTTAGGCATAAAAAATGTCCTAATGATTTTATTAGTCTAAATTTGGGGCCTGAATTTAGGAAAAAGCAAAATGAAGAATAATTGTAGAGAAAATAATATATAAATATCTAAGAAAAGAACTATTGATACAGCTGAAGAAATCCAAAACACTGATTTTGATTTGGAAAAAATATACGTACCCCTATGTTCATTGCAGTGTTATTTACAATAGCCAAGATCTGGAAATAGCCCGATGTCCCTCAGTAGATGAGGGGATACAAAAGAGGTGGTATATTTATACTATGGAATACTACTTGACCATAAAAAAGGAAAGTTACCTTTTGTGACAGCATGGATGAACCTGGAGAGTATTGTGCTAAGTGAAATAGGCCAGTCAGACAAAGACAAATACCATATGATTTCACTTATATGTGGACTCTAATGAACAAAATAAACAAATAAAATAGAAACAGACTCATACATACACAGAACAGACTGACAGCTGTTAGAGGAGAAGGGAGTTGGGGGACTGGGTGAAAAAGGAAAAGGGATTAAGGAAGAAAAAAACCCTCATAGACACAAACAACAGTATGGTGATTACCAGAGGGAAAATGGGTAGGGAGAGGTAAAAGATAGTAAAGGGTGGTTACCAGAGCGGGGTGGTGGGGGAAATGGGTAAAGATGTTTGAAAGGTACAAATTTCCAGTTACATATAAACATATATTTGTAAACTTCCAATTATAAAGGAATTCTGGGAAAGTAATATACAGCATGGTGACTGAAAAAAATACTTTGAAAAGATAAATAAAACTGAAATCTATGGTAACAATTCATAAAGTCAATATAAACAATTAAAAAGGTTTAAATCATTTGAAAATTAACCCTGATCTTGTACAAACCAAAATATTGTGCTGGCATTATTTTTGGTGACAAATTGAAAGACATAGATCATGCCAAACATCTTCTTTTATCTTGGAACTAAGGCCTTGTCTTATCTTATAATTCTAATAATGAAGACCATCACATAAATACACTTTTAAGTGCCCACAAAGAAAATACATATAGTATAACAATTCTGTAAGACATTTTTTAAGTGTTTAAGTAGATTGGTTATTCCTAGAGTACACACATGCAATGGAATAATTTTTAATAGTTTAACGTTTTCCAGGAGAGGGAAACAAACAGCAAAACAGTGATGGGGAACTATTAAATACTTAAGAGAAATATGAAGTTTCCACTCTAAAATTTAATCAGTGATCCCTCTGCAAGGAGAAAAGACAGCAGGCACTTGACAAATTACTAGAGCTACACAATTAAAAAGTCAGCATTTAGCCCTGGCTGGTGTGGCTCAGTGGATTGAACTGAAAGGTTGCAGTTTTGACCCCCAGTCAGGACACGCGCCTGGGTTGAAGGTCAGGTCCCCAGTTGGGGGCTTGCGAGAGGCATGGATCGATGCATCTCATGCATTGGTTTCTCTCCCTCTTTCTCCTTCTCTTCCTCCCTCTAAAAATAAATAAAAATATTTTTAAAGGCAGCATTTATTAATCTACAAAGCAAGAAGTGAAATGTGGCCTATGTCAAACAAAATAATCTGTTTGACAAGACAATTTCCTCGTGACAGCTTTTTCCCCTTTTGTTCTGAGGTACCTCTCAAATAAACAATCTTGTTCTTGTCAAAATTTCCCCAAAATGGCCACTGCAATTCTAAACTGTCCCTAGTGAAACTGTATCAGTTGGGAAGATAAGGATACAAATTAGAGTAACCGTGAGAAAACATGAAGGAGGCAGGTATCTGGCCCGGATTTAGTTGGCTAGAGGATCCATGAGGATGGTGCTTTGCAACCTTGCACCTCCAGAACTTGGCCAAAGGCCGACTTGTCACTGATGAGAGACCAGAGAAAATGTCCTGATTCTGGGCAAAAGAGATTAAACAAGGCAGTTCTTAGACACAACATACCACTTCCTCCCTACAGTTCTACAATTCTGTGTTTAGTTTTCCCTGCAGCAAATCTCCCTGCCAGACATTAAGCTGTATGGTTACATCACATTTCTCACCACACTTCGTTGTCAACAACATGTTTCTAACTTCTTTCTTTCAGGGTTAGGTATCTCACCACATTGGCTGCGATCTAAGAACTTTGCCCATTTGCTCCAACCATCCCTGACATTCTTTCTACTCCTTAAATACGCCAAGCTCGTTCTTGTCTTAGGGTCTTTGTATTTGTCCTTCCCTCTGCCTGAAACTTGACCCTCACACTTCTTCCTGGCCACTTGTTCCCAGCTTCTGCTCAGTATCACCTCCTCAGAGAGGCCCTCCAGTGATGATCTTACCTACTCACATTCTGCATATTTTAGCCCTATTGCCTCCTCCCCGAGAGGCCACTCCTCTTCCGCCTTGTTAAAAAGAAACAGGCCCAGAATGGGAATCACCTGTGCTAAGCCCCACATCAGCGAACCAAGACTTAATACCTAACCTAACTGCAACCTCAAGATCTCCCAGGAATGTAACTTTTAACCCGTCAACATGGATTGACACTCTCCAGTCCCCTTGGGAGGGCGACCTTGCCTGAAACAATGTATTCTTTGCTAATAGTTTTCCCTTTGAAAACCTTTTTTCTGTAGCTTGGGGAGTGCCTTCCTATGCTAGATGGGATGCTGATTCATGTATGGTTGAATAAAGCCAACTTGATCTTCACTCGGCTGGATTTTTGTTTTGGGGGGGCTTGCAGGCGGCAGACCTTGCCCTCGCTTGCCTCTCTGGGCCTCAGTCTTCCCGTCATGCCCAGGAATCGCTCTTGGAGCAGAAACCCAATCCCCAGACCGGACGTCGCTGTCCACACTAGGCAGGTGGCCAGTGCCTCCGGGATCTGCTCTCCAGTACTAACGAACTGAGTGCACCTCACGTGGCCCCAACTCGGCCGCAGCCCCCCGCATGACCCCTTACCCAGCGGAAGGCCAATACGCATGCTCCACACTTCCGCCCTCGCGAGGATGGCCACGGTACTTTGAGGCGCCTGCGCAGCTGCTGGGCTCAGTTTCTGGGGAGGTGCCGGCGTGTTGGGACTGATGGCCAATGTTGCTGAGTAGTGGCGGCGTGTGGGCGTGTTGGTCCAGCCGTCTGGCTAGGTGGCTCGGGTGCAGGGTCTTTGGGAGCGGAGGGCACAGAGAGAGCCTAAGGTCGCCGGCCGCCGCCAGCCCCTGGCATGTCGGCGGAGGCCTCCGGCCCGGCGGTGGCCGAGGCCCTGTCCCTGGAAGTCCCTAAGCCCTGGGCATTCGAGCCCGGCTCCGCCGCGGACGGTCTCAAGCCACAGACCCCGAACAGCAAGTACGTGAAGCTGAACGTGGGGGGCTCGCTGCACTACACTACGCTGCGCACCCTCACGGGACAGGACACCATGCTCAAGACCATGTTCAGCGGCCGCGCGGAGGTACTCACGGACGCAGGAGGTACTGCGATACCCTCGCTTGTGCTGTCTTCCATCCTCCGGATGCTTACCCGTAGTCTTTTCCTCGCCCAGTGTCTTCTTGCCCCTTCTCTCTTTTCACTACCATACAATCAGGTCATTCTCACCTCCATCAACCCCCATACCCGATCTCATCTCCCCTTTTTCATTCATAATCTCCTTCCTCTTTCAGTCTTCACCCCCAGCAATAACCTACATACACTTAGGGAACATCTTCCCCTCCCCAGCTCTGCCGGGCGCTGTGGTGAGTGATTCAACATGTCACTTCAGAATTTTCATTATCACTCCCACCCAATTCTCCCACCCTTCACTCCTCAGCTCAAAAAAACTTGGGAACCAGCCCTGCTGCCAGCAGCACCCTGCCAGGCCACCTTCATCAGTTTTTTCCAACTGGCTAGCCCTTTGTTTCCCACTCTATCTGAGCACTGCTAACAACCAGCCCGGAGAGTTGGAGGATCTTGTTGGTCTCTGTTTCCCCTAACACACTCTGGGAATCCATCTGCGAACGCAGATTGTGGAAGGAGAAGGCTGCTCTGGGTTGCCAGGGACACCGGAGTGGAGGGCGGAGAGTTCTCTTTGGCAGGTGAACCTTACTTCTTGGAGTGTTGCATTCAGGTTTGCGCCCCACGTGCCCAAGTGGAAGCTTAAAGTTTGGTGGGGGGCTGGAATTCAGAGGGGGTTAACAAGGATTGTGAGAACAGGAAAATAAACATTTAGGGGGTGGAGTTTTCAGTTTTCAAAAATCTAAAGGTGAAGAAATTATTTATTCAGTAGGTATTTGTAAAGTGGCAGTGCTAAAGATATTTTGTTTTGGTAAATGAATCTGAGGAGAATCCTGAGTTTACTTTTTTGTGGGGACAGGGGATAACAGTAAACAAATAAACATACAAAAAAAGGGGGGCATGTAATTCCAGATAGTAATAAGTTCTGTGGTGAATATAGAGGTTAAAATAGTAGTGATTTTAGAGGGTGGGGTAGACATTTAAATTAAATAGAATGGCTAGAGTTAACACGAAAAGTTAGAGGGTTATCGATAAGGTAATCTGGAAGAACTCTGTCATGGTGAGAACCTTCTTGTTGTAGGACAGACTTGGGAGGGAATCAGTGCTCCTTGGGGCTGAAAAGGGATCTATGGGGAACACTCACTGGGCATGTTTTAACAGTATATCCTTGGATAAGGCAGAAGTTTGAGAAAAATTCAGACTTGTGGTTTTAGAATCCTTCTTTTCATAAAAATTTAGTAGTTCCAGGGTCCCCAGAAAAGCTGTCCTTTATCTTTCCTCTCCCTACCCCACCAGGTTGGGTGCTGATTGACCGTAGTGGCCGCCACTTTGGTACAATCCTCAACTACCTTCGGGATGGGTCCGTTCCACTGCCTGAGAGCACCAGAGAACTGGGGGAGCTACTAGGCGAAGCACGATACTACCTGGTGCAGGGCCTGATTGAGGACTGCCAGCTGGCACTGCAGGTGAGGGTCCCTTCCCACCTCCTGAGTTCCATCCCCATGCCCATGTCCCTGGAGAGCGGCTTAAGTAGTTAGATATACGGACATTTAAAAAATAAAAGGAAATGTGGGTACTACCTAGAGAGGCTGCCTCTGGCCTGGCTTTGATTAGCCATGACCCTGGAAAATTTGTGGGTGCTGTCTTCTGTATTCCTGCTGCCTCAGCCTGGGTCCCCCTCAACATCTCATGCTAAGACTATTTCGGTGGTTAAATGACCTCTCTCTCTCTGCTTCTTGCTGTTTCTACCCAGCCAAACCAGTTGTTACGCTACCACCTAATTAATTATCCTCAGACATAATCCCAATCTATTCTCCCTTTTGCCCAGAAATCAGATCCTAAGTAACTCTCTTGTGCCACTAGTGAAAAAATCTAAATTTAAACTGGAATATAATGACCTCTGTGATCTGGTTCTATCTTGGCAGGCAATACCCCACCCCACTCCAGGGGCTTAAAAAAATTTTTTTGCAATGAAATCTCATAGAAGCAGGCCACCCCCAATAAAACAGGGTTGGGGGTTCCAGAGCCCCACCTCTGTGCTTCATTTCTGTGGATCTCTTAGGGTTCTGAGGACATACGGGTTAAGTGTCACCTCCGCCACAGCTGACTGGGTCACCTTGAGTGAGTCAGTTCCTGCCTCTGGCATTCCGTTCTCGTGTTCCAAAAGATAGGGAAACGAGGAAATGTGTACAATGCAGTGAGTTTTACATAAAGCCTTTTATTCTGTCCTGTTTTTACAATGTTAAAAATGTCCTTTTATGATACAATATTAATGGAGATTGTAAGGGTTTCTTTTTTGATGTTCTTCATATACTGAAAAGTGGCAGCTATGAGCAAGTGTCTGTTATCTGGGAAATACTTATTCTTGGAGTCCAAAAGTATAGAATTTATTTGGGCTGTATCTATGTTTTTCACACTTTGCGACTGCCTCCCATAGAAAAAATGCAATATATATATTGCATATATATATATTGCATATATATATAAGATTTATAAAATGATACTTTCGGTGAAATACACTCTGACATATTGCTTTCTTTTTTTCCTGTTAATGCTGTTTGAGACACATTTAACTTGTTTCATGACCCATTAATGGCTAACCACTTGCAGTTTGAACTGGATGTTCTTGGAAGTACATTCCTGAGCTATAGTTTCACATTTATCTAATGTTATCTCACACCCACTCCTGAGTCTAATGTTTATCTAATGTTTCACACCCACAGAATTACTCCTGTGTGTCAGGAGTAATTCCGCTATCTGCTTGTATGTACATCTTGTACCCTTGTTTGATATTTGTTTAAAAATGAGGGAAGTAGGGGGTACATCCAAGGTCAGAGAGTTACCAAGCGCAGAGCTCACGTTCAGCCCCAGGTTATCTGACTTCCAAGTGCAAGTGCTTTTCCTTCTGTACTCTAGCTATCTCCTTTCCAGGTTTCCCTGAGACCTTTCCCATCCCTACCTCACTTGACTTGTGTTTGTTCGATTGTTTGCAGGTTTTTGTTTTTAATATTTAGGTACAGAATATTGAGTTCTTCATACTCCTCAACGCGTGACACTTAATCATCTATGAAATCTTTTCTTCTTATTTTTTTTCTTCATTTTCAATCCCCTGCCATGTCCCTTTCCCCCATAGGTACCCTTCCAATTCTAATATTTTGATACATATGCTTGGATTATGTTTGTACCCTTGAAAAGCTAAAGCATTCTTAACATTTTTTAAAAGATTTTATTTATTTATTTTTAGAGGGAGGGAAGGGAGGGAGAAAGAGAGGGAGAGAAACATTGATTGGTTGCCTCTTATACACCCACAACCAGGGACCTGACCTGCAACACTGCCTGACCCAGGCATATGCCCTTACTGGGAATTGAACTAGTGACTTTTCAGTTTGTGGGACAACACCCAACCACTGAGCCCTACCAGTCAGGACAGCTAAAGTATTGTTTTATGTGCATTTTAACTTTCCATAAGTGGCATTGAGTTATGGATTGTGTGTTTTGTTTCTTACCGGGCAATTCAACACTTTTTTCAAGATCTACTTATGCTGCTCTACATACTAGAGGATGGAGACCTAGATTGCCTCCCCACTTCCTGCCCCAACAAATGGTACCACCATGAGCATCCTTATACATGTGCCCTAGTGGGTGCTGGATCAGGGTTTCTCATGATTGTAGCTGGGAGTGGAATTGCTGGGTCACAGGACACAAACGACTTTCAACAGTATCATCAAGATTACTCTCCCAAATGGCTGCAGCACTTATGCTCTTAATCAGCAGTGCATAAGGGATCTTGTTTCCGCACATTCCGCAACACATAGTATGATCCATTGTTCTAATTTTGCCAATTAATTGGTATAGAGTATTCTCATTTTTATTTGCATGCCTCTGATTACTAATGAGATCTTTTCATATATTAGTTTTTTGGTGGTTTCCCCTTCTATGAATTGCCTATTCATATTCTTTACCAGATTTTCTACTGAGTTTTTTTTCTAATCTTGTTGTTTTACAGGTGATCCTTGTATATTTTAATTTAATTCATAGGGAGAATTAAACCCTCTTAACCTAAGGCATGTATTCTACGTAATAGATTTACTGTTCTCTTATATATCTAAAGTAGTACTATTTACCTATCATCATTGAGAGAGTTGAGAAAATAGTTACTCATGTTATTTGCTGGCTTTTCAGATTCAGTTGAAGAACCCCAATTGAAAAAGTCTGCTTCAGATAATTTCTAGTCAGTTTTATTTTTATGTAATTTTCTCCTTATTTATTTGTTTATTTATTTGAGACAGAAACAACAGTTTGTTGTTCCACTCATCCATGCATTCATTGGTTGATTCTTGCATGTGCTCTGACCAGGGATTGAACCCACAACCTTTGTCCATCAGGACAATGCTCTAACCAGCTGACCTACCTGGCCAGGGCCTCTAGTCAGTTTTAGATGTTGCCAGTATTTTCTCTTAGAATGTCAGCTGCCTGTAGTGTCTGTTGTTGAATGGAAATCTTTGATTTATTATTGTAAATAACCATTTCATTATTTTTAAGCACTATGTATATGTTACAGAAATCTAGAAAATTAAAATTTAGGTAATTAAAAATATAAAAGCAAATGTCCTTCAAGGTCTTTGGGGTATTTGTGTGTGTGTGTGCACATGCATGCACCGAAATACAGTCATGTCATATGTGCTGTTTGTAATCTGCTTTGTTTGTTAATAATCGCCATCTTTCCTTGTCAATAAAATTTATCTTGTCTAAATCCAGGGTATATGCAAATTTCTCCATTCATTCCAGAAATATCTTTTATAGCTTGCTCATCTAAATAAGGACCCAGTCTAGATCCTTGTATCATGTCTGGTTATATTATGTTCTTCAAGTCTCCTCCAACCCCAAACAGTCCCTTTTTTCTCATGATGCTGACTTGTTAAAGAGACCACCAGTGGTCCTGCACAATAACCTAGTTTCCAAATTTGCCTGGTTGTTTACTTGTGGTATCATTTGGTTTGTAATGGGCCCCATTCTGAATTTTCTGTGAGCTAAATGATGGATTTAAAGGGTTGATATTAAATATTTTGGTTAGAATACATTTTAGGTAATTTTATATATTTCATATTATGTTACATGGACACCTCCATAATGGTTTTTTTTTTAAGATTTTATTCATTTATTTCTGGGTGGGGGAGGGAGAAAGAGAGGGAGAGAAACATCAATGTGTGGTTGCCTCTAGCGAGCCCCCTACTGGGGACCTGGCCTGACACCCAGGCCCTGACTGAGAATTGAACTGTCAGCCCTTCGGTGTGCAGGCCGGTGCTCAGTCCACTGAGCCACATTAGTCAGGGGATAATATTGTTAATATGACTCATCATTAGTGATGCTCAGAATTAGCCCCTTGATTCAGGTGATGTTGGTGTGATCCTTCCATTGTAGTTATATTCCCTTGTTGCTAACTATAAAGTAATCTGTGTGATATTACTTTGGCAGTGTATGAACTGATTACCCTTACCTGAATCAATAATTTCATTAGAGTTGTAAAATAATTATAATTCTATCATTCCCTCAACATTATTACATGGGGTTATTTGTAAGGTCACACTTTCCATTGTCAGCTGGAGAAATTCTTGATTTTAATGTAGTCATATTCCTTCTTTTTTTTCCCTAAATTGTGTATTCGTTTAAGATCTTGTTTAAGAGTTTTTTTTCCATTCTACATTTTTGATATCTCTATAGTTTTATCTTTCATATGTGAGTCTTTTTGTCTAATAGAATTCATTGTTGTAAATATGAATTACGAAGGGATGTAACTTTTTTGTCCTTTACAGAGTGAGCTAGTTTCCCACTGCCATCTATTAATCTGTGCTAGCCAGTGTCCAAAATGGCCACCAAAATTGTCCAGAATTCTTGGTTCCTGCTTATTCTAGCTCTGTTTAGTCCTCTCCCACACTGAATAGGGCTGACCTATGTCACCAGTAGAATACTGCAAAAATGATAGTGTGTGACTTGAAGCTAGGTCATAAAAGATATTGCCGTTTCTGCTCCTCTCTGGGATCACTCATTCTGGGGGAAGCCAGCTGCCTTGTGAGGATACTCAAGCAGCTCTAGGGAGAGGTCTCCTTGGTGAGGAACTGAAGCCCACAGCCAGCACAGACTCCCAGTCATATGGGTGAACTGTCTCAGAAGCGGATCCTTAAGGCCCAGTCAGATCTTCAGGTAACTACAGCCCTGGCCAACATCTGGACTCCAACTTCATGAGTTATCATGGGCCAGGACCACCTAGCTAAGCCAATCTCACGTTCCCAACCTCCAGAAACTGTGAGATAATAAATGCTTATTGTTTTACTCAATAAATTTGTAGTAATTTGTTACCCAGCAATAGATAACAGATTTTGGTATCTGGAGTGGGATTCTGCCATAACAAAAACTTGAAATGTGGGAGTGGCTTTAGAACTGGGAAGAGGGAGATTGTTAATAAAAGCCTAAAGAGTTTTAAGGAGTCTGTTTATAGAAGTCTGATGACCTTTGAGGAGGTTGCAGTGAGGAAAATGTTACTGGAAACTGGTATAAAGGTGATCCTTGCTATATAGTGGCAGAAGTTTAGCAACACTGTCTCCTACAGTAATGTAGAAAGTAGGAAACATACCCGATGAACTGGGTGACCTAGCTAAAGAGATTTCCAGACAGAATATTGAAGTTGTCACCAGGTTTCTTGTTGCTTACAGTAAAATAAAAGAGATGGTAAGCCAGTGGAACAGCAGTTGAACACAAAGGAGCCGGGAGTTATTGGGCTTGGAAATTCCCAGCCTTTCCAAATAATGAATGATGTTAAAATGAACAAATGGCTAGTAGGCACAGATCAAATACAGGGTGTTTTCAGTAAAACATGATCTAAAGATGAACCTAAGGATGTGATTGTAAAATATTTTGTTAAGACCTCAAAAATATCCAAGAAGATACCTCAGAGAAATATTTGGTCAAGTAATAGTACAACTAAAAAGCCTGAAGGTGTTGTCCCTTAGCATTCTTGGCATGAACCCAAAGTGGAGAAGAGTTTATCTCACAAAGATTTATGTGTGTGATTTAAGAGAATTCTATTGGCAGAAACACTGGAAGGGACAGAGACAGTGCCAGAGGAGAACAGGACCTAGATCCCCAAAGTTTTCCAGGCAGAAAACAGGCTAAGGAAGTCGTGGAGCTGCAAGCATGGACAGTTTCATGGAAAAGGATGACTCAGGGCAGAGCCAAGCGCCGTGGAGAGTCATCTTGGGACAAGACTAGGCATCAGAGAGCTCCCAGCATTTGTCCAACTGGATTACAGAATTTCCATGAAGCAGTGACTCCCACCCTGCCCTTTTGAACAAGAGTCTTTCAATGCCTGTGAGTATCCTTAATGCCTGTTCCACCATTGTGTATTGGATATATAGAAGAGAAAACTTGTCTCTCTAGTTCACAGGTCTTCAGATCAAGAGCAAATGTACTTAAGGAACGATAGTTAAGGAACTACATTCGAGAAGCCTCATCCTCACCTGGACCTGTTTTAGATGACAGGATTCTGTACTTCAAGCTGATGCTGTAATAAGACGAGACTCGGGGGGATCTTGGGAGGGGGTGAGTGTGTTTTGCGTATGGGAGGGATTTGAATCAATGGGAGCCAGCCTCCAAGGCTAATCCCAAATGATTCTTGTTTTCTAGTATTCATTCTCTTGTGTAGTTTTCTCCCACACTGAATAGGGCTGACAAAACTGGGCCATGAAAGACAGTGAGGCCTACACCTTGCTCTGGAGTTACTTGCTTTGGCAAAGCCAGCTGCCATGTTATTAGGACACTCAAGCAAACCTACGGAGAGGCCCAAGTGACAGGCATCAGATGTTTCCAGCCAATAGCCAGCACGAACTTGCCAGCCATGTGAACAAGCTTTCTCAGAAATATGTCCTCCAGACTCAGTTGTGCCTTCAGATTACTGCAGCCCTAGCTGACTTGACCATAGCCTCATGAGAGACCCCGTGACAGAACCACCCTGCTGAGCCCCTTCTGAATTCCTGACCCATCAGAAACTGAAAAATGTTGATTGTTGATTTAAACTGCTAAGTTTTGGAATAATTTGTTACACAGCAATAATCAGAACACATTCCATACTTCCCCCACAGATTTTTGGTGTCCTCATTGTAAATATCAGTTCTCATATATACATTAGTCTGTTTCCAAACTCTGTTGTGTTCCGTTGTTTGTGTTTGTTTCTGCACCAAAGCCACACTTTTCATTATTATGGCTTCGTAGGGTGTTTTAATATCTGGTAGGGTTGGTCTTTCCTCCTGACTCCTTTTAAAACTTGACCTAAATATTAGTAGACTTTTATTCCATATTAATTTTAGAAAAAGATGTATGGGTGTGTCAAAAACTGTTTGGAATTTGTGTTAGAATTGCACATCTTGTTTTTAGATTGGGAGAGGTGAGAGGAGTTTTGACATGAAGATTCTAGAAGACAGAGAAAAAGAAATAAGCCTGTGTGTCTGGTTCTTATTCTGTCTCCAGCCTCCCAGGAAGCCAGATTTATTCATTCAGCAGATACTTACTGAGCATCTATTGTATGCTAGGCACTTACCACCTAGATGGGAAGAGACAGACGATAAGCTATATAGACCAAAAACTGAGAAAATGTGAGGAACCAAGTTCCATGAAGAAAGTGGACTGGTACTCTGAGAAGGAAGTAGAGGAGGCAGCTTTAGGCAGGGAGCTGAGGGAGGAGCAGCAGCACCCTCTGAGGGGCACTGTCCGAGTTGGGATCTCCGTGGTACAGAGGAGCCAGCCCCACAAACAACTGAGTGCAGACTGTCTCTCATAGTGGGGAGAGCAAAGGGCTAGATGGGCACAAGCTGGATGTGCCACAAAATGGCCAGCAGTGGGGGAGAAGGGCAGGGACAGGATCAGAGATGTTGGATGCTGCAGAGCCTTGTGGACTACTAAGGAATCTGGATTTTTTTCCCCGAAAGGCAGCACTCACCTTTTGAAGGCCTTTAAGTGGGTGAGTGAGTGACATTTGGTTGTGCTGTTAACTACCTTCCGCTTCTTCTCCAGCAAAAAAGGGAGAACCTGTCCCCGCTGTGCCTCATCCCCATGGTGACATCTCCCCAGGAGGAGCAGCAGCTCCTGGCCAGCACCTCCAAGGTGAGGCCCCTGAGCCCTGTAGGGTGGAGGTTGGGGGCCTCTCCCTGCAACCTGATCCCCACCCTTCTCCATCCTCTCTCCCTCAACAGCCCGTGGTGAAGCTCCTGCACAACCGCAGTAACAACAAGTACTCCTACACCAGGTGACCACCTTTGGGGTAGGGAGGTGCACTGGGTTGA